>JBDJHY010210679.1:0-11417 GCA_039654485.1 Withania somnifera | reverse complement strand
AAATAGAAATATTTATACTACCATTTAGAGCAGAACTCATTTATTATATGGTAATGAGTAGGACTCAAACGAATAGTAGGAATTGAAGATAAAAGCCCTGGAACCTTATATAAAACTTATTACAATAGAAAAAAATAAAAAATAACTAGATAAAAATGATCATAGAACCACTGGGATATGATTCCGTGGAGAGAAACTTCAAATGAAAAAACTAAAGAACATACTCGAGCTCAGCTTCCATGGAAATTTTGGAGTAAAAGGATGAATTTCGTCCAAAAGGAGAAAAAGAAATATATATATAGGCCTGCCAAGTGACCTTCTCAATTGTATACCACCGTTGCACAATTCTGACCCCTAGCTGCCTCTATCCAATACAATTGCAAGGCACCACTACATGATTGTGATGCATAATGGTCCTGGTCTATGCGATCGTGGCCATGTCCACGCGATCGTGGCCATGTCCACGTGATCTCGATGCTTTGCCCCCAGCCAAACTCTTTATGAATAATTAAGGCTCGAAAATGGAATTAGAGTCCAACTTCTACAAACCACATATGAAATCTTCATGTAATTGATATTTTGGACTCCAAGATATCAAAGAAAGGAAGATTTGGGATCATATAAGTGGAGTAAGTCCCTATGTAATAATATTTGAAAAAATTTAACCCATAAAACTTCCAAGGAGCCAACCTACAAATCTCAACAAGTCATAAACGACTTGGGGAAATTACAAAAATGCCTTACACATATAGAAATCGTGAGAATCAAGAAAATGTCCCTGAGGGCCATTACAATATTAACCACTAAAGAACTTTCATCCGTGAAAGTTAAGAAGTAAGTAATACCCGAAGTGTAAAACAAACACAAACACAAACACAACAACTCACTTGATGCCTCTAAAAATCCAACTAACCTCCTCAACTATACCACAGGCCTAATGAACTCTCATAACAAAAATATTTTTTAACTTGATCCATCTGCATATTTTCTCAATAGCTGCCTCAAGGTGCCTGACACAACTAATCTGTTACTAATTTAAGATGAATCATGATAAAATGTATGGTATGGGTCTGGTATATATAATAACGAAGTACAGAGATATCGATGGAATAGGGTGCACCTCCACTAATTCTTAAGGTAAGTCTATGATTTGCAGGAACCCTAATAATCTTCTTTGTGATCTCATAAGGACTCAATTGAGCTCGAAATCCACAAGCCATTGGCACTAATCTCAAGAAACAAAGCCTCTGATCTGCATGGATCTTTAGTATACTCCGTACAATGTGAATTCTAAACTCATAACTTTGACTCTCTTGGTAGTATCTCAAATCAAATTAGACGACTAAGATCAAAGCTTAATACTACTATACTAACAATCTGTAATATGTAACACATATAATACACAACCTAGAATAGTACTATATAGATACTAGGATGATAGATGTCATTAGGAAAACTCTACTCAAGATAAGTATTGATCCCTATTATCACTGAAATCAAGATAGAAACCCGAAACCTGTCCTGGAGAACCTGGATGTTCTACTTGAACTACTTGTCATTCTATGGGTGAAATATCGCACTTAAAGCTACCGATGTACCCATCTCATGCAATATATTCCTCGAGAGTCATGAAGTAATCTATTTTCCCCTGAATTATATAATAAAAGCTAACACCCTCATGTAGAGAAAGAGTCCCCCTAACATACAAGGCTACAAATCTGTCGGCATCCTAAGAAGATGAAGTCGGTACAAAGCAAGCGAATCTGGTTATTTGATCCACTATGATCCCTGTATAATTGTGACCCATAAAGGTATGGGGGAGTTCCTAAAACCCTATTATACTTAGGAATAGGAAGTCTTCGAACATACCAACTGGACTGCAGTGCTAGAACATCATCTTTTATTAGTTCAAACATTAAGAATAAATCCCCAAACGACATCCTCCAGATACTAGAATAGTGACTATTATCATATGAAACTATATAGAGGCCAAACGTCAATCTCAATAATTACAAAAATTTAAAGCAAGCCTGCGATATATCTTAAGGAACCCAAATAATCCGCTCACATAGGTTGTCAGTCTGTGGATGTAAAAATTGGTACACCATGTCCTCAGTAGATCAATAATGAATCGTGCGCTACTGTCTGAAATACTAAAAATTGAGACTTTACAAAAGAAATGAACCTCCCAAATATGAAGGTAATAAGATCCTCTGCACATCTCCATCATGCTCAAACATATGGAATATCTGGTATAATGGGCTTTACAAGGAATAGTCTGAGTTAATCATAAACTCTGGAATTGCAAGTACCAATGCCTGTACACATCGTGGCATTAGAAACTGAATAAAACCCTGCAGGAGAGATCCAAATACTATGAGCTCCTTGAGTATAGTCAACTAACAGCATCACAGAAGGCAACTCATAACGACCAACAATCAACAACATCAGGTACCACAAATGACGGATGACCTTGACTACAAGGCCAACCCTACTCTTGGCATGATACTAAAACCATGGTCAATATCTAATTCTCGATCATCAAATAAACCTGTCAATCCCAAAATTAATCGAGAATCAACTAGAAAATATATCTATACCACAATGATACGATCACCCCAAGGAACTCTATCATTCTTCTCATATACTGATATTAGCCTCAAGTTATAATTGTAAGATCAATTGTTGTTGTCTCATCACAACACACTGTAACAAACCAAGCCATCACATCATTCAAAAGCCAAATGTCCAAAACTAGTGATCATCACAAACTGAGTACAGGAAAAACATCAAACTAATCATAAACTTGTAACATTAGGTGCCCCAAACACGGGACTTGGAAGAATCAAGACTTCATATAAGGAATCCATCACAACACTGAACCACAATTCCATATAAACCAATCGCTGGTCTAGGCATAAAAAATTACAATAGATAGTATCCCAGTACCTACTCATGGGGGTCCAAACCTACATGGTCACCTTAATTAACTAACACTAAAAATGAATCACATAACTAGGCTTACAAAATTCTTTGGGATACCAAAATCTCAATTCACCACTAAATAAACACTGCAGCCTACCGCCACAACTACATGTCTGGGGATACAAAGGCAAACCCTTAATAAACACGAGTGGGGGTAATCACGAGATAAAAAACAACTTTATAATCCTAGACATGGGCGAGGATAAGGATAACACTATGGAAACCATTCATGAACCAAAGAAAATAACAGAAAGAGAGATTCATTTACTCACAAAAATCACTCACTCTTGTTCTATAGAACCACCCAATGGAAGTCACGGGTAGAGAGGTTGCCACCTAGAGCTATCGAAGAGTTCATAGTTGGGTAGTATTCCTAGCAGATAACTAGGAGTCCGCCAACAAGAATAAAGAGACTGCGGACCTACTAAACTAGTTAGCACCTCTGAGGGACTAACTATATAATACTGAACGTAGGGAGGTCTCAATCTATAGGGGAAAAAAGACTCCTTTAAATCTTCCCAGATACACTGGTCTTATCTAAGCTATAACCTCAATAGAACAATCCCATATTGAGAAAGAATAGGGTATCCTACCCTTGCCCAACAAAACCACTAGAACTACCTATCAACTAATGGTCCAACTCTACTACCTGACAATATCTACATGATAAACTATCTAAATAACTTAAATCTCTCACTAGGATCCGCCATTAAAAAGTTTCCTCCTCATATACAAGAAACCAAAAGGACCATACGAAAGAATCCATCACTCAGGGCAGAATAAGGGTGAGGGTGATCAAATCTTATCTGGGATATAGTAAGGTCCACCTAACAAGAGAATTCAGTTCCTGAAACATAGGACCACAAATTAACAAGGAATTACAGGCACCCTCTCAGCTAACAAACAAAGCTCAGCCAACCAAGGGCCACGAAAAGCCACATAATAAAGTGATACAACATTAATGGTACAAAACAAGGCCTAACCCATTCTATAATAGCACATCAACCAAGATACCTTCACTCAGCTAGTATAGATAGAGCAAGCAAGAAATAAGTCAGAATCACGCCTAAGTCAATAGAAGCAAACTAGGTAGGGAGTAAAATAAAATAGATTCATAACTAGAGCTTCAAGGTAAATCAACCGAACACCCTACCCTATGGTCATAACCAAAAGGAGAATAATCACTGGAAGACTCTACTGGCTAGCCTAACTTTGGCACCCATAGCTGAGTCTACAATTACTGACGACTATATGGTTAAGTGTTAAAGACACCCTCTGGACCAATGGCCTAGCTTACCATACATATAACAACCTGATTTTTCTCTTACTGGGAAATACTAACTATTCTATCCACCACAACCCTATAAACCATAAAATTCACCCTAATAGGCTAACCACTCTGAGTACCTAGGCTTCTGTCGATCGACTAAGAAAAAATCTAACCGACTGACTAGACTAGACCAACTAAATTTATTGTTGATGCTGATACCACTGTCAATCATATCATGCACTCATAATATAGTATTACTGGAATCATCCTAAGGACTCAAAGGAGGAGCTGGATAGGCCAGAACCGAAATCTGGCTACTCTACCTAGGCTGCTAAAAAAAGAACCCCATGAAGGGGGCAATGTATGGACTTATGTTCGAACAACCACATACAAAGAAAATCGTAGGGTGTTAATCATACGGAGTAGCCAAAATAACTCTTTAAAGATGTTATATCTCTTATCATACACTGTAGGGATATTCCTAGTAATCCTAACAAACCACGCAGTATAGTCCCACACAATTAATAACCTTTATTAATGGCTAATAAAACTTATCCACATTTGATACTCTTCTTAAGTCACCTATTGCTACCTTTGAATGAATTATGGAGCTTTGTGCACCTTGCATAACAGTAACCCCCTACTAGAGCCCAAGTAACTCCCAACCTCTATGCCTGATAATGTAGCCTCCTAGTGCTCAATTGTGTTTCTGAACTCTACGAATGCACGTGAATATCTTACTGGTGCTTATCGAGGGTATCTTCTTATTTATCTGGAAAGGGTAAAATTGAAATAAGGGATATAGAATCGATGATCACACACGCACGTAAGAACTCAAGAAGTACGAGTATCTCTAAAAGAACACCTTGTGGTCTCCTGAATACAGGATATGTACGTCTATGTACCAATCCTTGGGACTATACCAAACACTTTTTCCTCCAAACACTTTTTCCTATATTTAGAGACACTGGTGAACCTAAAGCTCTAATTCCACTCTGTCACCAACCAAAAATCGAGGTATGATGGTGTATAAATTTCACCTATAGATAATCTTAACCATGACCCAGAGTAAGTGGTGGTTGGCTGGTACCAAGTACCCAACAGAAAAGTGGAAAGGAGATTAAGAGAAGGAACAGAAATAGAACACAAATATATTGACTGACATGACTCCCCAAAACCTGGTATCATGAGTATAGATCATCTATATACAAAAATGAAAAAAAAAATACAACCTATAATTAGTCAAAAACAACAAAATAATTATTCACACTCCAAGTGGAATAGTTATAGAGGCAGAAAGAATAATGGTCGGCATGAACACATACTACTCACCATTCTTATGAACAACACCAATCTATTATGCACCATCGCGTACTCCCTGATAACTCGTACTAGAACTAGTATTAGGAAGAGAGGCAAAAGTTTGGCATAAGTACCAAAAAAAGGGTACCCAGTAGGACTCAAAAGCTAACCAGGAAAAAGTAAGCACAGTCAAGGTAAAGGACAATTAAAAGAAAATAAGGCAGTGGCACATAATTTATGATAGGAAATTTTCTACAACAAAAGCTTGTGAGTCTAGTGAAGGGTCAACTGTAAATGGGTGAAGTATCGTCTAATAAGCATAAAGGAAAGCAGCTAACAAAGTAGATTACTTAGACTTAGGTCACAAGCAGATCATGAATAAATATGAAATGTCCCTGGAGCTCCAACATATTAAGAACAAGGAAGGACCAATAAGTGAATACCAAACCACCAACAAGCTAAGCTAAGAGCAACTACAACAAGTGAATGAATAGTACCACTAGATATAGAAGGGGAAAAATAAGATCTACTAGAAAACAAACCCGACCGACACCCCATTCTACCTGTAGGTACACTCAGGCAACCAGGTAACCCAACAGGTGGTTCCACTGTACACCTAAAAAGTACAAGTTAACACATAAGAATATAATGCAAAAAGATCTAAAAATTAAATAGTACATGTATGCGCCCTCCCCGGTACATCACTCTATCAAGAGTGGACCAACGAAAGTTCTGGTGTATACTTACCCAACTTACCCTAATATACCCCTCCCCTATACACGCGACATACCTAGCAATAGCAACTTAAGATGGAGGTTCTGTGGAGGGATCCAATCCTATGTGAAAAAATCCTCATAAAAAAGTATACATTGCCATAGTCAATAGGGCCAACAGGCAAAAAATCAGGTTCAACATGTATATCAGATCTTAGTGAGAACTCAAGTCCATCTATGTAGGCAAAGATCCAAATCTCAATAAGAGCCAACTACTGTCATGTAGGCAATGTCTAGAATTCACAAGGATAGTTAGAAAATAGCCTTAAACGACATAGGAAAATTGATTCATACTTCTATTGAACACAATCGTGGAAGGTATAAGTATATTTATGAAATCAGTTTCTTATTACTACTTTGTCAAAATCAGGTCACCTTTTAAAAATTTTAATGCATGGTCGCTAGACAAATCATCATGTTGAACTATTCTAAGGTTGCTAACTGGAATCCATTTGATGGCTTCCAAGTCTTAGTCACAAGGAATATCCTCTCCTAGACCAACTACGGTCCTTAGCCACAAGTAATTATACAAATAATGTCACAGCTGCCCGGAGGTGTCCTGTTAAGAGACACATACTTATATGAGGAGATACAGAAAGGTTCCATAGCTCAACCAAGAACCACTCGCTCCCAAACTCACACTAGGCTAGGGTAGAATACCATTACTGGGTTGCTAACCCCCTATCAAACCATGACTGACTGGGTATATCATCGTACATAAGGAAGCTAACTACCCAACATAACTGTACAATTATCATATAGGACACTAACTATGAAAAAAAGCCATTTATATCTATCTATGACAAGTGACCACACACACCCTAATCATACACAATATCTTGGGTAGAACACAGAATAATCAGCCTACCTAGATTAGCTCTAAGGCCACCATCCTAAATCTGGGGATAGCTACTAAGATGTAATCACTAGTATATTCCCCTCCCCAACCTCACTATGGTCTAGAGTCTGCATATAATGATACACATCGAAGAGGTTACTCCTCCCTAACTATACTATGGTCCAGAGTCACCGTAATACACGTGGATAGGGAAAAATAGCCCCAGTGTGAGTAGTTATGCTATGAGCCATATAAAAGGGCCATAGTCTAGAAAAATAAGCATATTGGGGCCCGACTAGTCATCCAAACCTTGAGTTGGTGCTTTACCATACATATACTATACTAATACTCAATCTGAAGAAAGTTTACCATAGCTTACCTGGCGTTGGTGAAAACCTCTATTAAAGCTCATCAAGGCTGTCTTTATTCCCTTGGAACACAATAGTCATCCTTACCTTTTTCATCCAAACCCTATTAAGGTTAACTTTTTCATTCTAATAATAACACAATAGTTTTTGTTAATGGTAATCTTAGTAGGATTTTTGTGTATGAGTTCATGGAGGTGACATAATTGATACGTGAAAAGACACCATGGATACATTATGTTAAGGGACATGGTTTTTGTTTTGGTTGGTCATAAAATCCTGATGATCTTATGGAGGGTTATAGGGTTGTGGATTTGGATTTGGATGTGTAGTTGTGGGACATAGATGTTTTGGGGTATTGTGATTTACGAAGGTAGGTTGTCATTGGAAACTTTGACTTAGGGGGATTGTGGGGTGATACATTTTGTGTACTTAACCAGGGAAAATTTCCAATAATTTCTCTTTAATTCCCTTTTTTTTTTAATTCCAAATTCATTGGGATGATCTATCATTGTCCCCTTTCTAACCTTTCCAGTTATTCCTCGATACCCCATAACTTCCCATTGATCTTTGCTAGTTTCTTTGTAATCTCCTCAAAGGAGTTTATGATGTTTATGGAATTCTGTCCACCTTGATGTAACATGATACCTTTAAAACTAACAAAAAAATTAGTAGATAGATTTCTTCACACCAGCATTTATATGCTATAACCTTACCTCTAAAGGCGTTATCTTAAAATTATTCGATAACTAACTCCACTCAACCAATTCAAGGCGTCCATTCTTCTGGTGGAATAGATTCTTTAACACCTTAAACAAATTAAGATTTAACAAGTCAAATAGACTTGATCCAAGAATATCCAAAGAGTATGTAAGGAAGCAAAATCTCAAAACGAAGTAGCACATAAGAAATATGAACTCAAGAACCAATCAAAAAACTAAGTTGAGTGATTACAAGATGCAAATTATCTTTCAAATCATTAAATGTGAATTATGATTATGGAATCATGTAAAAAGGATTATAACTTGATATGAATCAAAGTAGTATGTTACTATAATGAATAGTATACTATTGGGTGCAGATTGCCAAAGTTAGGTCAATGCATCTTGAATTAGAAGAAACCAATGTTACCTCTTTTGGGCCACCAAAAATATGCTAACCTCAGCCAAAAGGGATGGTTGACAACAAAAATAAGCCCCGAGACCACAAAAATTTGTCTATCTCTTGAAACCTCTGCAAATTTTTACGTTGTGTCCCTCCTTATATTATTTTTACCTTGTACTTTCCCAACTGGAATATTCCTTTGTACCAACACTTTTTCTTCATTTTTCCTTTAAATACTTTTTGAACTAACAAATTCTTTATGAATATTCTTCACCACCAAGATATGAATTTCACGAAAAACACAAAAAATCCTAACTCTTTCAATTTAGCTTGGATTTCAACAAACATTGAAATCTAGGATCCTCTTGTGATGATAACAAACCCTAATGGTTTTTAATCTATAATTTTAAGAAAATTAAACACAAAATTTAAACCCACTTGTGTTCTTCAAAAATTCAAAATTCAACAATGGTGATCTCATAAATTCAACTCAAAATTAACTAAAATTAATAGAAAAATCATTTTTATTGGTAGAATTTCAATCAGTGACTCAAAGCAACAACATTTTTTTTATTCTCTAATTTTTTTTATTAATTGAGATTTATGAACGTAGGATTTGAATTTGTGATAACGAATCCTTAGACTTAAGATCTAATAACAAATGATACAATATGAGTCATGAAATTTGGATTTGGTAATTTGATACAAAAATAAAAATAAGTATATGTGAGTTCAACACAATATAGAGACTATTAAGAACTCAAAAATCATGTAAACAAAGAGAAAAATCAATTATTTACCCACAAAAGTGAAACTCGATGATCGATTAAAAGGAAAAGTATTTCGACAATTAAGAGATTCACTCGCTAATGATTACAAATTATGAACAGTATAGGATTAATAGAGCATGAACTACAAGATAAATAGCTCTAGAGTATTCAATCTCAATTAAAAACAAGTCAAACTTCAAAATAATCTAAGTGAAGTATTTATATTATCTATTAAAATCCTTCACTAAATAATGGGTTAGTGATCAGTCTTGGGCTGCACCTAAGTATCATTAGCATACTATTTGATGTATTTGTCCTCTAAGTTACTTGAGGTATTGAATTTGGTACCCCAAGAAATAGTTTGGAGCACCAGTAGTATTTTAGGCTGCCAAATATTTTTAGTGTGGTGTTCATTTGTAGCTCATAAGCCACCCACAAGTTATAGATCATCATTGGAGGTTCTTCCAGGATCCTTATCCATCATTCTTCATGAATATATCTTGAGAATCTTAGAGCTCTTTGGCTTGAATCTTTGTGATTGCTTATGGAGGAGTGGTTCATGGCCAAACATTATTATACCTTCTCCCATCATACTCTAAACATCTATTTTCCCTCTTATTGTGAAATTCCTGTCTAACCTTTGCTCTCTCTCCATCAACATGCTCAATATGAACTATGATCCTACTAATAACCATATCTCCTATCAATATGACTAACCTTTCCTCCTTCACTATATGAGTTAACAAATAAGACTAATCCTTTTTCTCATGTCTACCAATATATCTAAATAATAACATGGAAAGTGGGTAAATTTAAGTCCATATTAAGAAACAGTCATGGATCCCTTCTCCAATATAAGAAATTATCTAACTGTTATCTCTCTCTTCTCTTGGGAAAGAAACATCCCAAGTAGGCCTGCTTAAATAATGTCTAGATCAGTAGTACCTCTATATCTCCCATATTCTTATTTTGGTGGTCAAATCAAATTCTAGAAATATCTTTGAGTGGATATGCATCTATATCAAATCTATCTACCTCATTAAGCCCTATGGAACCAAAAATCCTCTATGATATTCTGTGGATTCTCTCCCAACTTGGATATAAAAAAATTCAGGTAGGTTTATTTAGAGAAATTCAAAGAGCCTTATATATGTAGTTCACCCTACTAAACTATTGCTACCACTCCCTACTGACCAACATGATTTGGAATTCCCTAAGCCAGTAGTTGAATAGATTTCTTGACTCTATATTTGTGACACTATCATTCAGAGGCTTGGGTGGAGTAATAGGTACTGCAAGAATGACTAGAGCCACTGGGAGCTAAGGAGCTTGACCTTCGCTATTTTCCTTGTCCTTAACCCTAGTCTAAACACTTGTTTAGAAAGAAGCATGATCTCAAAACATATATACTCTCAAATAAGAGGAATATCGAGATAAACACTATAGCACAACTGAGATCATTAAAGGGGGGAAACTTTTTTCTTAAAATGTCTCTTAGCCACTCTAGTATGAATATGCCACACTTCACACCAATAATAAAGACTCTACTAAGTGCAACGTTCAGACAATTCTAGGACTCTTAAAACTAGTGCTCTGATACAATGATTTTCATTCCTTGAGTCTATACCGTATATGGCACATGATACTTAGAACCATAAATATCCATAGCTAACCATGTGTATCTAGCACAACTACTAATTTATAACTAAATCATAAGCAGAAGTAATGTAATAACTATAATGAACCAACTATATAAGTAGTACTAAATAAAATTTATGCAACATAAAAACAAATCCATAGATAAATACCAAACACTTTGTTTTAAAAGCCTCTAGTAACATAAAATGAAGAGTGGCTTGAAAACAATCTATGGCTCACTTAAAAATACAAAAACAATGTAATATTAAAATAAAGAGGAACTATTTAAATTCCATTAACTAACTCGGATGTCCTTGAAACATAAGGGCTCATCACTAACAGAGTTGAGGAGAACATAAATTATGGAAATCA
>JBDJHY010210678.1:0-20998 GCA_039654485.1 Withania somnifera | reverse complement strand
TACTTTTTCCTTTAATACATATTGAGGGTATGGTGTCCTAATCTCTAAGCAGATCGGAATGTGTCCTCACCATACGCGACAGAAGAAATTAGAAATTTAGAGTCACATAATGTTGGATACACACAATAAAGAAAGAAAAAAAGAGTTTTCCCAAAGTATCATGGCCTCTTAAAGATAAATAATAGATGTCTCTGTATTAATCCTCAAGACTCTACTAGACTCAACTTGTACTTATGAGACCAATGAACCTAGAACTCTAATACCAACTTATCACAACCCGAAATTCAATCACTATGGCACCTATCATACCCTCGTGATAGGTAAGAAACCCTCACATTTAGAAATAAAGAAAAAAGAACATACATGGAAGAAATGACAATATACAGTCCCAATACATAAATACAAAACCATCCCAAGAATTTAAAGGCACAAGGTACAAACCTCTAAGAGTAGTCTACAAAGTCTCAGAATGAACACATAAATATAGGAGTATAAATAGAAAAGATATGGTAGTCACTTTGATTAATCAGTAGATAACCCTAATCTCAATAATAACCCAAGCATGATTCTAAATAGAGTTCAGGCAATAACTAATACAAAACATTCACAATACTTTAGAAATAACAAGCAATTGACCCATCATATCATTCGAAGAAACAAAAAATACCAAAAAGTTCGAATTTACGTGAATACAAAAATAATATGTATTAAATAGCATCCTCATTTGACTTTATTTCGAAGCAATGACAAGAACCAACTAATCATTTTCATTGTATACATAGGTTATAGAACACTTTTCAGTCAGGAAAGTCACATCTAATCTAGTACTTAAATAATAGGAATAATAAATATTAGAGTTAGTCCAACCTCTCAACTTATCATATATATCATAAAATAAAGAAATATATGATTCACAAAAGTTCACAAAAATCATAACAAATAGATCGAATTGATCAAATGTAATGCATATGTTATGTATAAACCTCCTGCAGAGTGACATGTTGGGAGGTGAGACCCATACGGGACTTTCAAGGTCCATGTATTGAGCAGGTATTCCGCTTCGTCCTACAAAGTGTTTAATGTGCAGGTGTGCAACTTCGATTCATATAAAGTATATAAAAATATTTTCCAGGCTGCAAATCTGATCCATAAAATGAATATAATATATTGTCTAGGTGTGAAAAATTGATCCATATAATGCTTATTAATAAATTGTGTAGGAGTGCAATTTCGATGATGTGCAAGCATACAACACCTATCCTGATTAATCAACAAAGTCACAATTATATTCTATCATACGGAAATTAATATTGTATATCATTTCATTGTTATATCATGTGCAATTATCCAACCCTGATAAAAATATATCAATATATTAGTCTCAACATACTCTCAAAATAGCTCAACTTTATTGTAATAGCAAGTCCACTTTTTAAATTTTTTTAATATTTTATCATAATATTTTAATGTACATTGAAAAATAGACCATATCATTAATTTCAACCCAAATCTAGCTTTAAATCATCAAGGAGAATAAAATTTGTAAACTAGAATGTAAATGAGTCAAAGAAATCATCAAAAACATGAGAATTATATGTACAAGGAAAGAAACAACTCCATTTTTATTTATTCATTTTAAGCCTCCTGAAAATAACACTGGCTCCCACATAGATACCTATCACGCATATACAAGGGACCTCTAAATTGCCTATTATTATCTTTACAAACAACTAGCACGTAAACATTTCAATGGAGAGTCAAATAAAGCCTCAAGTTCCCTTAAACAAGCCTAAATTTGTAAAAATGAATCCTTGCGCTTTTGAATATCGATTGTAGGAGTGTGGCTAAAAGGACACATTATCCCACCTAAATAATGTGGGCCTGAGGAGAGTGGGCCCACATAAGTAACAGTAGTGTTAATAATTGGCATTCACTGCAATTAAAGACTTCTAAATGAGGAAGAGGTACATATGGAAGGTACTACCCTGGATACAGGGGAGAGTTATGATAGCATTAGGATTGCCCTAATTATCAATCCCGAAAATCACGTAAAGGTTAACTCCTCTCCTTATTGGGCACCAAAGCCTCTATAAAAGCTCAGGTAAGGCTAGAAGAACAGGGATGCTCTAAAGACTACTCACTATACATTCTTGGAATTCTCTCATTGCATATTGAACTGACTTAAGCATCGGAGAACGACCCCGGGGACCACCCTAAGCTTTGTTTTGCAGGTAATGATCGTGATTTGCATACACTAGACGGAGCATCCCTACGTTAGTATTTTGGTAAGGTTTTTGAGACTTATCATATAAGTGTTGAAGATACATATAGAGGTTGTGAATATGTAACTACTGTTGGTCTGAAGCTTTGATTTTTTTCGAGACAGTAGAATACTACATCTATGTGTTGAAAAATGATGCAAAGCAAGTGTTAGATACAGATCAATAAAAAACTGAAGATGTTGTACAAAGGGTTATGTTTCCTGACATCTCAGATTGAGAAAGTATGTGATAAATAATCTGATACATTTGTTATATAATCATATAATAAGTATATGTTAAATAACAGACTAATAAAGTATGTGGTAGTAACTGATTAGTATTGAACAACAATTTTGAAAGTATCTGTTATATAACTGATTAATATATAACATTAATTATCAAATATTGTTGATTATAAAAGTGTCAAATGTATATATGACAAGTATCTGTTACATTTGTTAGCCAGTTATTGACTGTGTGCCTATTTTATGACATATTGTGTAATAGATACACTTTTTAGCAATAATATTTGGATATAAATAAATAAAATATACCTAGTCATTCCAATAGATGTTTAGTTGTGATATTTGGTAAAATCAATTTTTGTTTCTTGGAGAGGCAATTACAATGTCAATTGCCGTATTGATCTAAGCATACTTGGATTTGCAATGGTCATCAAACCAATTCCTAAATAATTTCAATATAAAACATTATAAGTATCTAAGATTCAAATAATATGTACTTTATAAATAACACCAAGGATAAATTGGTGTGTTTTACTTGTTAGTATGTGCTTTGAGAAAATCTTCACGTATCGAAGAGTGGAATGCGTCGTGTAAGTTTTTCAAATCCATACTCAATAATTTTTCAACTTCAAAAGGGTGTTTCAAACACAACGTTGGAAGAACTACTTTGTTGTCTTTTAAGATGAGTCAAAATGGGTAACATATGGGACTTGTTCCACTTTAATGGCTGTCGGACTGTTGGAGCGGGTGTAAAGAATGATGTAGCATCATTGCATATAATCATTTTAGCGATGAAAATGTCCTTTCGAAGTTGAATATCACATATCATGAAACTCTGGTCGGTAATCTGATTTTGATAGACCAAATCCAATCATTGTTCACAATGTATCTTGCCCGATGCTTGTTCAACTTGGTCTTTATCCTTTGTACATAAAGAATCACCATGCTGATCCTTTGCAACTTCATCAGATACTTTGAGTGATCCATGTTCCTTGTTCTTGAGATAGGAGAAAAATTCTATGGATATATTTGTAATGTTTAGGAAAATAATAAGTAAATGAAGTATCATTTCTTACTGATACATTAAACTTATTGATACATTGCCTAACACAAGTATGTTATTTACTGAATGTTATTTTTTTTGATACATAGGTTACTAACAGATTACTAATAGATACTTTGTTTATTACCTGATACTTTATTAAACTGATATATTGTATTGTCAATAATGTATAGTTGAAATTAGTTGAAATTTCATAACCTGCTGATACTTTGTCTTATTAATAAATTAAATAAACTAGGATATAAATTGAAAAAAAATCATTACAGATACTTTGATTTTCACCGAAGGACAAAGACATAAACAAAGATACGTTGCATGTCTAACAATTAAAAATGAAAATAGCAAATGAATTAATGAAGTATCCGTAGTAGTCATAATACGTCTTGTTCACTGTGATGTTCACTCTTTTCATCTAATTCTTTACCCTCATCGATACGTTTTTCTTTTGAATCTTTGGAATTATAATCATTTGTTGCATCGCTTCCATCATCATTGACATCATCAATGGGATCTATAGGAATTAAAAGTTAAAATGCAGATCAAAACTGTGAACAGATTGTATGCATCATGTATCTTGACCAACCTTAATTTCTTTTCATGACTTCTTCCTTATTGATCTTTTCACGACCTTTAATTTCCCTTTCGCATAAACCAAAAGGTCGAGGAATTTATTGTTAATATATTTAAAATAAAAGTAAGACACTTGTTATGTACAGATGTGGATGTTTTATTTAATAAACCTAAAAATTAAACTGATACATACATGCTCCTTGAGAGAAACAATTTCTCCCTTCCACGAAGGATGCTTAGTTGGAAAACTAGAAGCTGTGTCTATGGTGCCTCAAGAGTCATCATTGTGGCTCTTAGATTGTGAATGATCGATATGCTCGACATATATTGCATAATCATCAAGATGTTGATGCTGTACATGATCACCATCTCCAGCTGATTCTGGTATTGGCTGATCCTTTGGTGTTTATACTAGTACTTGGGGTATGCGAGTTTGTTTAGGAAACACTTTGTTTAGAAGGGTAACCATCTTTTGCTTATTTTTAGGTGGCTATAAAGGTGCAAAAACATCTAAAGTGGGAAAGTGAAAGAAACTTGGTGATAGTGGAGAAGTGAAGTCCTAAACACCAACCGAGACTTCAATAGTACTCACAGGTTCAGTTGATAAAGGAAAAAATTGACTAGGTTTAGAGCGTACTGTATCCACATGAGAAGAAGTAGTTGGCCAAGAAAGCCAAGAACAATTGGTTGAATGTTCTCGAATACACACTGCATTGAAATGATATACAACATTAGTGTAGTTTCAATAATTTGATACAATGATTAAAGATACATTAGAAATATTTAACATATAGATGTATTCTAATACATTAACTAAAAATACATAGAATGATGATGCATGGTATATAAATGTTATGCATTACAGATAGATTAACTATTTACACATTGACAGATACATTGAATATATATATATATATATTGACTGATGATGCATGGTTTAAAGATACATTGAAATAAATGAAGTATTTGAAGCACTTTTACTTCAAATTAGAAGTATCTGAACCATAGATGCCCCGCACCAACTTACCCCCTAGGCGTACCAGTTATCGTTAGCCACTAAATCGCCCTAGCATCTCGGACTAACCACTTGGACATGAAAATATCTACTCACATCACTCAGTGGACACAATAAATATAATATCAAAAGTGTAATGGACATCTCATGACAATAAATAGTTTCAATAAAAGAAAAGATATACTTAAGTCTCAAAACCATACATCTCCATCTTAAAGCCTCTACTCGCTAAATAATGGACCGCTAGCACAAGAGTTTACTAGATAATCTTCAATAAATTTAAAAAGTAAATAAATCTAATATCCCATCTCTAGATAAATAAAATTAAACCAAATCTATATCTAGTCCTTGAATGAATGAGGACTCACCAAATCTGTCTTCTAACAGTGAAAATAGAGTTACCATGAGCGTTCAGGTGGATGGCACAGCCTGCAAGGGAGTTAACATATGCAACAAGAGTAGAATCAACACATGAAAATTCACTGAATACGTGAGCATGTATAAAATAAGTTATACAGTAGTAAATGATAAGTTCTATTCAATGCATGAACAATATCTCAACTTCAACGCTAAATCAACTAAGAAATTTAACAATTGATAATAATATACTTAAAAATCTTTATAATCTCTAGAATAAAAATAAATTTATCTAAATAGCTAAACTTCATTAGTTTTTAACAAAAGTTAAAGATTCATTTAAAAAAATTCTTTCAGTTTCTTTCTTCAAAACTGTCAATTTTACTTCGTTGTGGGAGTTTCTACAACTTATGTGCCTTAGGCATTATGAGTGAGGGATACATATAACTCCAAGTAGAGGGCCTCCATACCTTTCCAAAGGGTATCAACCTACATTTGACCTAGTGGATTCAACTAGTCTCTCACATGCACACTTAATAAGGGAAAATATATAAAAATATACATATCCCTATGTTAGGCAATGAAGGTTATGCGTATTGTGACCTTCTCTTCCAACCTCGGTCCTAATACTCCTCCTATAAAAAATATTTACTTACTTTCTAATCACATTCAGCGTTCCATGACTAGTGGAATTCACCTTCCCTGAAACCATAAATCAAGCTATCATGAATTACCACTGGTCGAGTAAACTTAGTCAATTATGACTCTTCATTAGTTTCATAACTTTCATATCATCAAGTTAAGCATAAAAATTAATATTTTTCGTCGATTGGTCTTAATTCCAAAAATGTTCAATTTAAACATGCTTTATGAATAGGTTTAAAACCAAGTAAAAATTATCGATCTTTCCACTTTAAATCATCATCTGAAGTTCTAAGAATAAACTTCAAATCATTGATTAGATCATATTTTCAAGATTCTCTTCAATTTTCATTTACATTCATAAAACTATGCTAACTCATGAGCACTTCAACAATTTAGCAATTACTATGAAAACTTCATAATTACAATTGAAAAACATCAATAAATCATCAAGTAAATTCTCAATATATATCAATTAAGAACTATAGATAGGTTTCTACGTCTTCAAAACCTTATTTAGAAAAGGATTTTTGAGCACAAGAATGAAAGGAGTCCTTGTTCATAGAACACGTACTTGATTTGATTAACTTTGATGGAGAAAAATGGT
Source organism: Withania somnifera (assembly GCA_039654485.1). NCBI lineage: Eukaryota > Viridiplantae > Streptophyta > Magnoliopsida > Solanales > Solanaceae > Withania > Withania somnifera. Next base: position 14,238 of record JBDJHY010210678.1, on the reverse strand, counting down.
GAAATTACTACTACCAGATGAACTTTTATGAAAAATCCTAATTTACCTCTTGAGAGAAATTTTAGAGAAGAAACCCTCATTTGATTAATTAGCCAAAAGATAAATGGAATAAAGGCTTGGGGTTTATATAGTTAGTATTTTTGAGTGGAAAACAACATGGGGTTAATTAGTTAAGAGGTGGGAAATTACAAGAATACCCCAAGAAAAATAGGCTTAAAATAATACCTACAGTTGGATTAATAGTCCATCAACCTAATTGACGGTCTGTCAACTGTCCTGTTAAATGTGTCTAGACTTGGACACTTATTGGACCTATTTGAAGGCCCATTCCACTAATCGTCATCTTATTTCATGAAACGTTGAATGGTCCTCAAATCGTTCCATACTTGAAAAATATCAGAGACTTTGGTTAAGATCATGGATCAGCGAAGGGCATAGAGATCCATCAACGGACCCATAGAACCAAAGGAACATAATTCCTATAGGGAGAAAAACTGGAAAGGTTTCAGTCTCACTTAACCGTCTGTGGAACCCTTTCATGGACCGTGAAATGACCCATGAAATAATACCGATTTCAAAATTTCTTTGAAAATTCACTGACATACTTTGTTTAGACCACACAATTAGACCACACAACCTCTGGAACAAGTTTCAAGTTGTTATAATAGATACTTCAAACTTAGTGCTTTTCAAATATAAACAATAAAGTATATAATGTAAACTTTACTGATTGAAGTATTTGAAGCATAGATACTTCAAATAGAAGAATCCGAGGACATATACTTCTTTTTGATGATTCCCAAAGACTAACTGCTAAGTATTTGGCAAACAAATATAATTATTGAAGTCCTTGAAGCTCAGATATTTCAAATTTAAAGTATCTAAAGAACATATACTTTAAACTTGAAGTACATTAAAGAACTAGTACTTTAAATTTGAATTATTTCTTAGATACTTTAAACTGAAGCATAGATATTTAGATACATTGATAGAAACATTAAATATATTGATTTTTGAATCCAAATGATACATATGGTTACAGATACATATCATGTAAAACAACTTACTTATGAATGATTATCTTGCTAAATATGCCGGCCTTTACCTCTTCATACTAAATCTTCTTGGTGACACACATAATTTCAAAATTCTTGGGATCATATCAATCTCATAAACAAATATAACTTCAGGTACTTTACCACACCATTCTTAATGCATATGAACTTCCATTAAGATGATTGAGTCATTTATCGAGGTCAAGATTTTAATGGTAACATTTGAGTAGATCATTGAATGCAATCTTACCCTGTGAATAGTTAGCATAACTATCATTTTTAACAAGGTGAAAATATTTACAAGGAATGGCATCATCAACAGTCTGCAACAAAATATAAGTGTGGATGAAGTAAAGGATGGAACATTTGATAGCATCCTCAGGTATTTTCCATCCTTGAAAATAAATCAAATTTATGTGGTTTAAAATTTGATAGCATCCTCATTATTGTTACGTCATTGAATGAATTGGCCCTTTTATTCTTGACCTTTATGTAATGACCCTCGAGGTCATTTCCTAGTTTATATCAATTTTTACTATTTTACCCTTCCCGTAGTTGCAGTAGGCCAAACTAAGTTTGATTCTATGGTTGGTTCGGGGGGAACAACATGAGTTTTGAGTAAGTTTTTTTGAAATTTTGAGTTTTGAATCTTAAAAGTAAAAAATATACTCTAGGGGTCATTTGGTGTTTGGGACCTCGTAATAAAAATCCATTAGTTCTATCAGCTTAGGTATATTGATTTTGTTCTAGTAGGACCTTCTTTTTATGTTTTATCCCTTTCATGGTGATTTTGAATAGTTTAACAGAATAAATTTGAGTTTTAAGCAAAATGGTTGACTTTGGTCAACATTCAGATTTAGAGTTCTTGAATTGAAATCATGATACTTGCATTGGTTTTGGGAGGTGATTTTTAATCTAGAATAAGGTCCATTTTATTTTCATAGGCCAGGTGCATTTTGACCTTTTTGGTGAAAAGTTAGTTTTTAGGCCCTCAACAGGTATCAGGTTAAGGAGATTGTGGGCTCGTGTTTTGATAGTTTTGTTGAGTCCGTAATGTCAAATTTAGTGCATTTACATCTTTGATTTGTGTCCACGGGGTTCCGAATGAACCCTAAGGGTCCATTTAGAGTTTTGAAACTTTGTTGATTTGCTTTTGTTGGTCATTTTTGCAGATGACAGATTTATTGATCATTTTTGTTAGTTAATCGGTTATGGCCAATAAGTCAGCCAATTGACCAATTGATCTGTGGTTGATAAATCGGCCAATTGGTCCAATTAATCTTCCATGTCTGACAAATTGGCTATTTTGACCAATTTATTAGCATCGGCACTATAAATATAGGATTTTTCATCTTTCACGCGAACTCTTAATATTTTGACATATCAAGTGCGATTTTCTCATGTTTTGGCAATATCAAAGAGGGAGTCAAGTTTAAGCTACTGGGTAATGATTTTTAACACGATTTCTTGCATTTTAGAATGAATATAACTCGAAAATCATGATTTTCAATAAAAAAATTAAAGAAAATTTTCCATGAACCCAAAAATATAATTTCAAAGATTTAGACCATGAAATGAACTAGGTTTTCACTGAAACTTGATATTTAAATTCCCCAAGTATTGGGTATCATGTTTTCACAATAAAATATGGCTTCGACATTGTGGGCCCAAAGTGGATATTCGAATAAAGTAATAAATTTCAACATATGGATATTGATTCTTGTTATTTATTGTGGGTAATGTGTTTGTGAATAGATTTTTCTCATTTGGAGGCTGTAAAGAAAGGAAAGACTCACGATTGATAGATTCCCCTTACTCTTAAGGCATGTTGAGGTTCCTTGTCTTTGTATAAAGAATTGATGTGTATTGTATGCTTCATTCGTTTAGATTGGTGACTCAAAAATTAATGGGCTGATTATCTTGTGAAATAATTTGAAAAGCCTAAGTCATTGAGATAGCAACAATTGTGGGGAATTACTTGGAAATTGGTGAAATTATTGAAAAATAGAACTTTGTATTGTTGAGGTAACTTGTTTACAAACTTGATTATAATACAACTTGAACATGTTGGTATTATTGTTGTGGTAGCTTGCTCAAAACTTTATTAGAATATAAATTGAACATGTTGATATTGCTGTTGTGGTAACTTGCTCTCAACTTGATTAAATTATAATTTGAGCATGTTGTTATTGATGTTGTGGTCACTTTCTTATTAAATTATAACTTGAACATGTAAATATTGGTTTTGTTGTATGCTCACAATTTGATTGAATTATAACTTGAACATGTATTTATTGATGTTGTGCTAACGTGTTCACAACTTGATGTCATTTGTGGATCGGGTACCATGCTGGTACAGATAGATAAGTATCATATCTATGGATCGGGTACCATAGAGGTATGGAATGACAAATATTATATGCATCTATGGATTGGATATTACATCTATTCGAAAAAACAAAATGATATATATGCATGGATCGTGTAAGGAAGAACAAAATGCTATATATATGGACAAGTACCATGCCAGTATGGGAGAACAGAATGACATATATAGGGATCGAGTAATATATCGATATAGGTGCATGGGCCTTGTAAGTCTCCTTGGGTCCTGACTATGACAAATATCGGTAGAAGGTGTGTACATTTAGGGAAGACATGAGTACTTGCACACTTGCATTGCATTTACATTGATTTTATCTTATTCGATTTGTCTGCTCATTTGATACTTTCACCTACTTGATGATTGTTGATGATCTGAGATTACTAGATATTTATTGATGAATTGAGATTACTTGATATTTTTTGATAATTCGAGATTACTTGATATTTGTTAATTATTCGAGATTACTTGATACTGGTTAATGTTATGAGATTATATATACTTGTTGATACCTAATGATGACCTGAGATCTTTTGATAATAGTTGAGGACTTATAAGTAATTGGTAATTTTAGATGATCGGAGATTTAGGTGAATCGTTGAATTTTTAATTATTGACTAGGATGCTATATTATTATAAATTGTGTATAGGTTGTAGTGTCGTAGGTTGGATGGATAGAAGGATGATCATTCTTTTTTATAATTAGACCAGCTGAGGATGCTGCTATCATGACCCAAAAAATTGAGTTGTAGTGGCGTCTACATCCCACCTGTAGAAAAGCCTAACCTAGTCATAGAGCATAAAGTGATGGGCTAGTGTAACGACCAAAAGAAAAAGAGAAGGGAGATAAAAGCAGAAACAGAAGAAAAACATGAAAATAAACTACCGAACATAACTCCCCAAAACTTGGTATCGTGGATGTAGAGCATCTATATGAAGAAAAGTACATAATACAACCCACAACGGGGAAAAAAATAAAAATAGATACCCAGGATCTAACTAGGAAAACTATGATAATGGAAGGAAAACCAGTCAGCAAGTCTCCAACTGCTCACCGAAATCTCCTGGAATAATACCAGCTATCTTGCAAGATCGATCTGTTCTGCTGGCTCATACTATGATCTGCACCATAAAAAGATGTAGAAATATAACATAAGTATACAAAACAACGGCCACCCAGTTAGCATCATTGGACACGGGGGAAAAGTAAGCATAATCAAGGTAAGGAACGACCACAACCAATAGGGTACTAGCATGTAGTGTACAATATAAAGGGGGTAACTGTAGCCATAGCTAGAAAATACGAAGGGAAGCCACTATCGGGGTATAACAGATAATACTAGGGCCAAAACAAACCATGACCAAATGTGACACGTACCCGAAGCTCCAACATAGACAGCACAAGGAAGGGCCAATAAGAGAATACAAAACCAACAACAAGCTAAGCTAAATGCAAATACAATAAGTGCACGAATGGTACCTACCAGAGACAACAAAGAGGAACAGAACCTACTAGCAAACAACCTCAGATGTCATCCTATACTACCAGTAGGTGTAACCAAGTAACCCAACAGGTATTCCTTTCATAAGTCCCAAAGAGTACAAATCAACGCATAGGGATACAATGCAAAGGGGTCTGGAAATGTAACTATCAAAATAGTAATCTCACATACACCTCCTCCAATAATAAGACATGTGAGGCAGGACCTACGGAGGACTCAAACATATAAATCTACTCCACCGTATATCCCTTCCCCAAGTTGTGCATCATTTCCTAAGCATATCAACCCAGGACGACAGGGCCCCTGGAGGGACTCTAACCAATATGCGATCCTTGTATCCATCCTACTATTAGAGTAGTCATCAGGGAAAAAATGGAAAGACTCAGGCTTAACCAGTATATCATATCTAAGTGGAACTCAAGTACATCCAAAGAGGAGAATCTGAACTACAGTGAAATCCAACTGCTGCCATGTAGGCAATTCTTAGAAACCAGAGTGCAAGTGAGAAAATTGATCAGGTAGTGCGAGAAAATAGCTCCATACTGCAAAAGCAGTCATGGATACATATAATTTATAAGAAATAAGTTTTTGGTTATTACTCTATCAAAATCAAATCTTTTAGACAAATAATCCATGCTGTCAAATAAAATCAATCAGTAGGCTAAACTAGTCAGAGGCTTCTAATTGAAATCCATTGCACAACTGCTAAGCCCTACTCAAAAGGTACTTTCTCTCCTAGCAGTTCCGAGCCTCGAGTAATTGCACCAAGAAAGCCATAAATCAATATATACCCATATAGGGGAAACACAGAGCTATCATAGCTCAATCACCCATAACTCACTCATAGGCTCATACCAGACCAGGGCACAATATCATCGCACAAGGCTGGTAACTATCAGACAAAGCCAGGTCCGGATATCTAGGCCTGGGTGGCCATACCTCTGTTATAATACAGAATTATCAAGCTACCTAGATTAACTCTAAAGCTACCAACCTAGATCCGAGGATAGTTATTAATCTCTAACCACAAGTATAATCCCCTCGAAACTAGTCTACGTTCTAGAGTCAGTGTATAAGAAATATGTACCATAAGTTGTACTCCTCCCCTAATAATACTATGCTCCAGATTCGTCATTGGACACACAGATAGGGAAATATAACCTTAGGGTAAATTACCAAGCTACACGATAGTTAAGTAGGCCATAGGCCATAACAATAAACATGTTAGGGACCAACTAGTAATCCCATCCCCGAATTAGAAATTTACCGTGCATATACTACACCAATACCAAGTCTGAAAAAAGTAGATGATGTCCTACCTGGATTCCAGCAGTATCCTCGAGAAGCATTAATATCCAAAGATTCATGTGTGAAGCTCAAATTATGAAGCTCGAATTCGTGTGGCTATAAAAAACATAATGCATGTGTCAAGATAAGTAAAACTAGACCCATATTTCTATAAATAATGGGGTTGAAATCAAAGCCAAAAATAGGTCCATAAACCTAATTGCTCAAAAAAAGAAAATATTTATACCAACCCGTAGAGTATAGCTCATACATCATATGGTACAAAATAATGCTCAAATTAATGGTAGGAATTGAAGATATAAGCCCGGAAAGTTTATATATTATATAAAAATTTAAAATTATAGATAAACCAAAAAGTTACCCAGTAGAGATGATTGTAGAACCACCACAATGAGTTTCTACGAATTAAAACCCAAAGAAGGGCCTTCATATGAGCTTAATTAATCTATAAAGATCCATATTAATTGAGTAAATGAAAGGAAATGGGATAAATGCTTTGGAATGAAGCTCTATATAGAAAACCCACCGACTGACAAATACATAGGTCTTTTTTGACGATTTATCTAACTGACCGATTCTTTGGCCACTATGCCTTTTTTGATAATTTGTTTGAAAAAATTCTAAAAGCACTGGGGATTGAAATAGAGTCTGATTTCAGTAATCCATGTATCCTATCTTAATGTAAATGATATTCTGAACTCAACGGAAGCATCCAAAAGGAGATTAGGGATCATATACACCGAGTAAGGGACAAAGAAGCTATATTTATAAAAGAATTAATCTTTAAAACTATCAGGGAACCAACCTACCGATCCAAGAAAGTCACAAATAACTTGGGGAAGTTACAAGAGTGCTCTAAACATAGAGAAATTGCTGGAATCATGGAAATATCCTTAAGGGACATTACAATATCCACCATTAAGAAACTTTCATCTTCAAAAGTTAAGAAGGAAAGAGTACCCGAATTCTGAAACAGCAAGGATGCAAAATTCACAAGATTCTCTTAGCCTTTTCATGGCCTCTGATTGGACCATGCGCCCACCGAATTTCCATAACAGAAATATCATAGGACTTGAGCCATTTACATATTTTATCAATAATTATCTTAGGCTTCTTGACACAAACTAACTAGTTGTCTATTCAAGCTAACTCATAATTAAATATATGATAAGATTCTAGTATATAACGACGAGGAAGGTGTATTGAACTAACTCTGAAGGTAGGTAAAATATGTAAGAAACCCTTCTAATCTACTCTGTGATCCCCTTCTATTATGCTCTGTGATCCCATATGGCTCTCTATGAACCCATAAACCCTAAGTCCCAGTCCTAAACCCCAAAACCAAAGTCTATAATATTTATAGCTCTTTTATGTACTCTGTGTTGTCTAAAATATAACTTGAATAGTTCTCCCTCTCAATTTAGCATGTAGAATTATATTAGAAGTCTGAGGTCAAATCTTAACCTACTGTACCCACTAATCGGTGATCTGCAACATCTACTATACAAAGCCTCGAATGGTGCCATATAAATAATGGAATAACAACTGTCGTCATATGAAGATTTATCAAGTACCAGTGTCAAACTCAACCATTATAAAAATCAAGGACACGAGCTCACGATAAATCCTAAGGTGTCTAACTTATCCGCTCGGGCTGACTGTCAGTCTGCGGATGGAAATTAAGTATGGTACTATTCTTAGTGAATCAAGATGTGAATCAGGTGCCATCGTCAAAAATAATAGAATCTAAGACCTCAAAAAAGCAAAATATCCCTCAAACATAAATGTAGCAAAACCCTGTACATATATACTCTATGCCAAGGGGTATGGAGTATCTTGTACAATAGGCCTCATGAAGAACGGTCTGAATCAAATCGTCAATTCTAGAACTATAAGGACCAATGCCTATCCTTAAAGTATCATCAGAAACTAATGGAACTCTACAAGAGAGATCCTAAGACTGCGAGATCCTCAAGTATAATTAACTGACAACATCAATAAAAGGCAATCGATACAAACTGACTAGCCAACAACATCAGGTACGACAAATGGTAGCTGAACTTTCCTGCAAAGACAACCCTACTCTGGGATTTGAACTGGGACCTTGATCATCAACATCAATCCACCAACTAGAAATAAATCGGGAATCAACTCGAAAAGACATCTAAAACAGAAGTAAACATTCACCCAAGGTACTCTGTCATTCTATTCACACATTTGACAATAATCTAAGGTTGCGATGGTAAGATCAGCTGTCATTGTCTCATACCAAAATGGTGTAACATGCCAAGCCATCGCGGTATTTGATAGATGAATACTAGAAACTAATGATACACCAATTGCTTATTTTTTAACTGCCAAGATACAACAGTCACGACTAAGGTATAATCAAAATATAACACTCTCGTGTCTAGGAGAATAGGGTAACCTACCCATTCCCAAAAAAAAAAAAACCACTAAGGTAACCTATCAATAAAAGACCTAACTCTGCTATGTAAAAATTCTAAAGGCTAAACTACCCAAAAAAACTCAAATCCTTCACTAGGATCTACCAATAAAAAGTTCCCTCCTCATACATGGTGAAATAAAAGAACCTTATGAAAAAGATCCACCACTTAGGGTAGGAGAAGCTAAGGGTGCTCAAATATCAGCTAGGATATAGTAAGGCCCACCTAATAAAGGAACTTAGCCTTGAATCACAGGACCACAACATCACAAAGACTCACAGGCACCTCCCTCGGCTAAAAGACAAGAGTCAGCTCGCCAATAGGATTCACAACTCAAGTTCCATTGAAGAACCACACAAGAGAGGGAGGTAAAATCAAAGGGACGAAAGCAAGACCTAAACCTAGTCAATGATACAACATTAACAAAGGTAAAGCCACTCAGCATAACACATAAAAGAAATAAGTTATTCATACTTAAGTCAATATAAGTCAATTAGGAAGGGATTAAAATAAATCCATGGCATAAATAGAGCTTGAAGGTAGTAGATACGAAACACCCTACCTAAGGCCACAAATTGAAAAAGGGAGAACCGCTAGAAGACTTTGCTGACTAGCCTGAATAAGGCATGCATAATTGGGTAACTCCCTATCATAAAAATCAAGACCTCTGCAAGCATATAAGAACTAATAATACCACCATCGCCCTAGCTGACTACTAAGGTGAGGCTGCAATCACTGTCGATTATATAGCCTGGTGCTGCGGACACCCTATAGTCTAATGTACTAGATCACCACACTCATAACAAACTCGGTCCTTCTTTGGTTGGGACTATAACTAAGCTACACTAGCCACTATGACTCTATGAACTTGAAGATGTGCCTTTGACGGGCTAACTTCTTTAAGCACTCGAGCCTCTATTAGCTGACTAAGAAAATATCAAAACACATCGACTAGGCTAACAAAACTGGATATTTTGTAGCAATCAAAATATATATCTATCATACCATTCACTCATATATTAGGTATAACTGGAATCATTCTAAAAAATCAAAAGAAGAGATGGATGGGCCAGACCCAAACAATGACTATTCTTCCAGGCTATTGTGACAAAAGAACCCTAGTAAGGGGGGAATCTGTGGCCTCATGTTCAAACTGGCCATATAAAGAAACCCTTACAGTGTTTATCCCTCAAATCCTTAGATGGATAAAAACCAACCCTTATCGTTTGACAGACTTCCTAACCACTAGCTCCATTAGTCTCATGGAAAGCCTCTTCAAAGGCCACCAACTTTTTGAAGATTTGTCCAAGGATATGTCTTGCTACTACCAAGTGCTCTGTCATCATATGGAGTGGAAAAAACTAATTCTCTAATGAAATTTGACAACCTTCAATATCTCGTAGCATACAATGTAGGGATATATGTAGTTACCCTATCAAAAATTATTGTATAGTCCCAAATGGTCAAATACCCCTGCCAAAGACCAAAAACTCATCTTCAACCAATACTCCACTCAAGAAATCAACTGGTACATCTGGACAATCTTGGCGCTTTGTAAAAATAGCATGATAGTAAGCCCTGGTGGATCCTAGACTTTGTGTTTAATGATATGGTCTTTTGGCACTTGCTTACGATGACCTTGCTTACGATTTTGAAACTTCATGAATGCATTGGGAATCTCATTGGTGTCTGCTGAGGGACTCTTCCTTGTCATCAGGAAAGAGTAGAGTCGAATGAAGTTATAGTAAAACCAATGAATATACAATGCATGTAAGGAGTCAAGAAGTGAGAGTCTTTCCTAATGAGTGACCTGTAGCCTCGTGAAGCTACCATACAAGTGCTTACCAATTCGCAGATTCTACACAAACACTTGCTTCTACAATTAGAGATATCAGTGAACCTAAATCTTTGATACCATACTTCCATGACCCAAAAATTGAGTTATGATGACGTTTACATCCCACATGTAGACAAGCCTAACCCTGCCCAAGATCATAAAGTGATGGTCCAGTATATAGGACCGAAAGAAAAAGATAAGGGAGATAGAAGGAAGAAATAGAAGCAAAACATAAAAATACATAGCCGAGCATAACTCCTTTGAACCTAGTATCATGGTTGTATAGCATCTATATACAAAAACTACAAAATAGAACCCACAACGGGGAAAAACTACAAAATAATTATCTAGGATCCAAAAAGGACAACTCTGATAATGGAAGGAAAATCACTCAACAAGGTCTCAAACTTCTCATCAAAATCTCCTGGAATGGCACCAACTTTCTCGCACAATTGTGTTCACTCTACTGGCCCGTACTATGATCTGCACCACAAAAGATGCAAAAGTGTAACATAAGTTCCAAAAACAATAGGTACCTAGTAGGCATCATATGCCAATTTGAAAAAAGTAAGCATAAGCAAGGTAAGGAGTGACCATAAAAAATAGGGTACTAGCACATAGTGTACAACAGAAAGGGGTAACTGCATCAGTAGCTAGAAAATATAAAGGGAATCCACTACTGGAGTATAACACACAAAACTTGGTACAAAAACAAACCATGACCAAATGCAACACGTACCTTAAGATCCAATATAACCATCAAAAGGAAGAACCAATATGAGAATACAAATCTAATAACAAGTTAAGATAACAACAAATACAACAAGTGCACGAACGGTACCTACCAGAGATAGAGAGGAGCAATAGAACCTACTAGAAAACAAACTCGGGCAACATCCCATACTAATGGTAGGTACAACCAGAGAACCAACTAACCTTACAGGTACTTCCCCATAAGTCCCAAAGAGTACAAATCAATGAATAGGGATGCAATGCAAGGTGATGGAAAGGTAACTGTCACACTAGTAATCTTGCACTTTGTTCCTCAGGAAATAAGAACGTGAAACACGACCCATGGAGGACTCAAAAAAATACCACTACTCTCCCTTATACCCCTCCTCCAGGGTACACATCATGATCGAAACATAGGGTCCCTAGTTGGCAAGGCTCGTGGATGGACTCAAACCCACAAGCAAATACTATAACCAGCCCACTAGTGGTGTAGTCATTAGGGAAGAAATTCCAACACTCAAGCTTAACCCGTATATCATAACTCAATGGGACTCAAGTCTAGCCAAATATGTGAATCAGATCCGTAGTGAAATCCTATTGTTGTAATAAAGGCAATACCCAAAAATTAGAGTGCCAGTGAAAAAATAGGTATTGCGAGAAAATAGCTTAATACTACTACAGTAGTCGTGGATACATATAATATATAAAAAAATCAATTTTTGGTTATTATTCCATAAAAATCCAGCTATATATTACACTAGTAATGTGTGATCTCAATACATAATCAATTAATAGGATAAACTGATCTAACGCTTCTAACTGGAATCCATAGAATAACTTCCAAGGGCTGGGTTATGTTATATATAAGCTGTTAATGACCTTATTTACACTTATTGTTGGTGGTTGAGATAATTATACACCATTGATTGTCTCTTAATGTTGTAGGGACAGTCTTTCCTACAGGTTGGTTGTAGGCGCCATCATGACCTGAGTTTGGGTCATGATAGGGTACCACGTCGGTAGAGGTACATGGGCCTTGTGAGACCCCCAAGGATACTGAATGTGAAAAATATCAACAACAAGTGTATACATTTATGGAAGACACGTATCATGAGTACTTACACACTTGCATTGCATTTACATTGATTTTCTCTTATTTGATTTGTCTACCAGATTGATACTTTCACCTACTTAATGCTTGTTAATAATTTGAGATTATTGGATATTTGCTGATGATTTGAGATTACTTGATATTTATTGATGATTCGAGATTACTTAATATTTGTTGATGACTCATGATTACTTGATACTAGTTGACGTTATGAGATTATAGACACTTATTGATACCTAATAATGTCCTAAGATCTTTTGATAATAGTTAAGGACTTATACATAATTGGTAATTAGAGTTGATAGGAGATTTTCGTGAATCATTTAATTACTAATTTTTGATTGGGATACTATATTATTATAGTAGAAAGATCATCATTGTTTTATACTTAGACCAACCCAGAATGTTGCTGAACACTGTTGTTTTCGTACTCACCCTTGCTTTTACCTACAGTTTTGTGCAGGTGTTGCAACAGACTATTTTGAGCCTCTTTTCTCACAATTAACAACGAATTTTGGGACATTAGAGGTAGTTGCTTATTTTTCATAGTCTCTAATTTCTCATCCTATCCTATTAGAGTGTCTTTACTCTTTTTGAAAGACTTGTTGGGATTTATAGACCTAATTTGTATTAGATCTTTCTTAGTGACTCTGTAAAGTGGTTACCTAGTTTGGGTATATTATACGACTTCCTCTTTTGATATATATATATATATATATATATTACTTATGTATTTCTTTCCATATTTATTTTGGTTATTGTTTTAAGTTATTTGTAGGTTAGGTTGTCCTATAGGATGGGAAAGTAGGTTCCATCAATTTCGAATTTGGGGATGTGACACATAACCAGCACCAGGTTAAAAAAAATAATCTCCTATAAAAATTTAATAAGTTGAACATTCATTTTGAATATATCTAATGAAAAGTATCAAATAAAAATTATGAATGGCCTAAAGATAAATGCATGCACATCAAATACCCAAAATATCTGCATATAGACATATTCGAATGGAACACATCTGCTTCAATATGTCTGAAAAGTACCTATTCTTGTCCTTTCTCAATATCAACTACTTTGACCATAAGCGACACTAGATTAACATCTTAATTAAATTTTGAATGAAGTTGAACATGTCAATTTACTAGTCTTTTGATACAACTAGATTATAAATCAATAGATACATGATGGTTTTAGACAACATTACCAAAGTATCTATAGGAAGATATATTTTAGATAACACCATCAAAGTATTTGTACTTTAGACATCACCACTGAAGTATTTTAGACACCACCACCAAAGTATCTATATGCAGATACATCCCAAATGAAGTTATATGCTAGAATGTAACAAAAAATTAAAGTACCTGCATAAAAAAATTAAATCCCTAAGTATACCTGATTTTGTTCTTCCATAACATGATCTATGAATTTTATGCCCTTTTACCTATGTATCAGTTGACCTTCTCCTTCTCTTTCTCATGCTCTTGTTGCTGCTCCTAATCTTGATACTGCTACTCCTCCTTCCCCTCCTCTCCCCCCTACTTCTTCTTCTTCTTCTTCATTACCATATTCTTCTTCTTCTACCTCCTCTTCCTCTTCCTCTTCTTCTTCCTCCTTCTATTTTTCTTCTTGTCCCTCTTCCTCCTCCCCCTCTTCTTCTTCTTCTCCTTTTCCTTTTCCTTTTCCTTCTTCTTCTCTTTATCCTTCTTCTTTTTCTTCTCCTTCTACTCGTCTTTCTCCTCCCCCTTCTTCTCTTTTTTCTTTTTCTTTTTCTTCTTTTTCTCTTTTTCCTTCTATTCCTCCTATTTCTACTCTATCTTCTCCATCTCCCTCTGGTTCTTCTCCTTCTCTTATCCTTATCTT
>JBDJHY010210658.1:0-11418 GCA_039654485.1 Withania somnifera | reverse complement strand
TCAGCTTCCTCGAAGCATATGCAATAACTCAAAACTGCTGCATTAGAACACAACCCAAACCAACCAGAAGCATCATAATATATAAAGAATCCTTGACCTTCCACTGGCAAGGTCAACACTGGCTACGACGTCAAAAAGTCCTTGAGCTTTAAAAAACTCATTTCATATTCTTCAGACCACTGAAAGGCAGAATCCTTCCTAGTAAACTTGGTCAAAGGTGCTACAATCAATGAGAACCCCTTCAAAAAATGTATATAGTAACCAGCCAAACCTATAAAACTGTAAATCTCAAAAATAGAAGTCAGTCTTGGCCGGTCTCAGTGTAGTGTTCGTGGATTCCCCTATACCTATTTCCCTTATTATTGCATATTATAGATCAAATATCCTCCTAGACTTACATTGCACTTCTTCTAACTACTCATTTTCTTTTGAGCATTTTCTCTTTGTTCCCGCTTGACTTTCAGTAATGACTTCTTTTCCTTTGTTCAGATACTCAAAGAAATCCTGTGCGGGCTCGTCTTCCTTATTATAACTCAACTTTAATGTGGGGGCAGTAGGTGTGTGTCTATTTTTTAGAATATTTATTTAGTTACAACTTCTATATCAATTTTCATTAATTCTCCACTCCCTATTGTTAATATTCTCATATAAAGTTTCATAAAGAGATGTCGCTGCTACTATCTTCTTAATCACAAACTAACCCATACTATATGCAAAGTCATGAAACTTTTTATCATGCCTATTTAATTCCTTACTAACCTCACAAAATTTTACTGGGTAATATCGTACTCTGAAGCTAAAACTATAGCTATAGTACCAGAAGAAGGAATCTCAGAATCTATAGGATATAGGGTTTCTTGTGTTGTGATGGAGTGCTCTGCAGGTTGTTTAACTTTCACTCCTTTAGGTGCAAGAGTTGGTAGTACGTCAACCTCGAGATGACTACTAGATGTAGCTTGTGATGATGAAGGTTCTCCTATGGAAACTAAAATGAGCTATGCTACATGTGGCCTCTGTACCCTCAACTCGTCTTTTGTGTCATCTTTGGTTTTTGTTGGGTCATGAGTTACTAACGCATCCATCTTAACATCGATTTTGATAAGAATCATCACCCCTTCCTTTTCATACAATCTCATCATAAGGAATGGAAAAGGCAATGCTGTTGTAAGCCTTAAGGCTCTGCTCCTCAACTCTTCTGCAATAATCTCAACAAAATCCAAGATATACTATATCCAGTAAGAAAAATTCCTACTAACACCGTATTATACAAAGTCGATGTGTTATCACCACCAGTAGGTAATAATTGAAATCTGACAATACGCCACCATGCTTTCACATTGATATTTAGAGATTCCTTGGTGATTTTTATCAGCTTGATAGTCAACCATGATGGAGAAACTTCAGTAGCTATCAACTCAGTAAGTATTTGTGCTAACTATTTGAGCTGTTCTTTAGCATGCTTTTTCTTGAACACATACTCTACTGATTACATTAGTTTGGTGTAATATGGACCGTATATGATTTCTGAATGTTATTTACAAAGATATCAATTATGGTAACTCAAACCTTGATCTCTCGAAGTGAATACTTCTCTGAAACTAACTTTTTTTGCTTCTCTGCAGCACTATCCATGTGGGACTTGTAACTTGCAAAGAATTCTCGAACTGGAATGGGATAGTAGTCTCCATGAGCTTCCGTTTTCAAAGTTAATTCATAATGATTGAATATATCTTGGAACCTTGATACTCCCAAAAATGCGTTGTGAGAATCCTAGCCTCTTCTTTTATGCTCCTCATTCTATGACCACTTTAATTGGTGGATATTCTATCTTTACATATTTCAAGTGCTGTTTTTACCTCCCACCATATCTCATTGTGAAATCTTGGGTTATTATTTTGATTACCTGAGCAGGTTGTTGCATAAATGAGGCTAAATAACCACCGGAGCTACTTTGCCTATCATCTTCTCCCTCCTACTTCTTCTGTATTTTCCTCTTCTCATCATGTTCTACTTCTGGATTTTGGATTTCCTCATTAGACTGGGAATGTCCTTATGCTTAGACTTGTTTGAGGCCTAGATGGCTCTTTATCCTATACATTCTTATCCAAATAATCTCTCAATTATCTGGTGCTCTGTCTTGCTAGAACTCTTCTGTTAGGTCTCAGATTTCATTGCATTTTATCTTTTAAATGCACCATCATTCATCCAAACTTGTTAACTCATATTCAAGAACATAATCACTCTAATAAAATATAAGAATCAGTAAGAATAAGAACCTAGTTAAAAAGCACTAAAATTTTAGGCTGACGACATAGTTTGGCGAGTCGTTGCGCAGGTGATGAGCTATCTTACCAAGTCATTGTGCAACAATCTATGAACCAGAATAAAATTTTCCTGTCGACATATCCTTGACGAGTCAGCAAGTAAATGATGATTCTTCGTTCATGTCATTATCTAGAATCTACAATCAGTGAAATATTTTAATGATGACTTGCTCTTGACGACTCGTTATAGGCACGACGAGTCGTCGAACATGGCACTATCTTAACATTTTTAGCATACTGAAGTTTATTCATAAAAAATCTTTCTATTTACAACAATTTTTTTTATAGAACATCAACTTTAGTACACACTAAATTCAATCAAACTAATTCACCAATTCAGGGTTTACCAATTTCTATTATTCAAACCTAAATTCCTTCCTAAACTTAAATTTTCAAAAATCACAAATTAGTTTGGATTACTTAGACTTCGCCCATTTCGTCCTTCGTTAAAAATATTTGGAAAAATTTCCAAATAAGTTTAAAAAAAAAATTCTTTGCATAACTCACCAGCGATTAGAAGAGAAGAAGATGAAGTTGGTGGACCGTAGACACTCATAATGTAACTTTCCTCTTTTCAATTGTACTAAAGATGCACAAGTAAATTTATTTTAATGTAATAGAAATTTATGAAACTATGTGTGTGTGATGAAAGGAACATGATTGAAGCATTTACATAAGTGGGAATTTGAAAATGTGAAGGAGAAATTAGGAATTAAGGGTATATGATTGGTTTTTATGTTTTGGAAATCGGGTCGGGTCGGGTCGGTACATAGTTAGTGACTTACCTGGGGATGAATTAAGTTGACGGTAATCGTGATGTTGATGAATCGCCATTCAAGTCTCCATGAATGAATTTTATTTACAATCTGACATTCTGATGACGAGATGCTAGATGAAAAATCATTGTGGTCTTGATGAATCATTAGGCCTTATCATCGATTCTTTTCTGCTTTCCCAATAAAAATTCTGCTTCACTACTAACTTCTTGATGACCCGTCATGAGGTTGATGACTTATCAGGTAGGTTGTTTCTCATCAGTTTCCAACCATATCTCTGCATCACATCACAACCCATTAATATATTCTTATAAAATCAAACAAAAACAGTTAAAAAATATGATACATCATAACAACTTGGGTTGCCTCCCAATAATGCTTTATTTAATGTCGCAGCATGAAGACATCACCTTGACTACTCAGGCTTCATCAAGATAGATTGTTTCAATTGAACATGCCATTTTAATGGATTCGAAGTACCTCTTGACTCTTTGGCCATTCAACTTGAATCTCAGTTGTTTCTTATTTTGTAGTTCCACTCCATATGGAAATACCTCAATTACCTCAAACAGACCTAAACACTTTGATTTATGTTATCCCGAAAACAATCCTAACCTCGAATTAAACAACAAAACTAGATCTCCTCTGCTGATCGCGCTTTTCTCAATTCTTTGGTCGTGATACTTCTTCATATTTTCCTTGTTTATTGATGCTCTTTCAAGGGATCTCAACCTGAATTTACCCATCTCATTCAACTGACCAAGACGTAAATTTGCAGCTTCGTTCCAGTTCAAGTTGAGTTTCTTAAGTGACCACATTGATTTTTTTTCTAACTCAACTTGAAAATGACAAGCCTTTCCATAGATAATCTGATATAGTGACATCTTAATTAGCATCTTAAATTCCATTTTATATGCCCACAAGGTATCGTCTAACTTTCACGACCAGTCTGTTGCTTGAATTCACCGACTTAGATAGAATGGAGTTGCTTTCTCTATTGGAAATGTCACAACCTGATTTCTCGGATCATGATGGCACTTACTATATCATCAGTAGGAAAACCAAACCCGTAGTACGAGGCCTAAGCTTAAGACTACTACATCAAATGCGGAAAGAACAAGTATAATAATCTAAAGATAAATAAATGCAGAAGTTTAAAGAATCAAAGTAAATACTCAAAACCCGATATCAGTGTTAAATGAACCACTAAGTATAGAAACAAGAAATCTAAAATGTCAAATAAAATTGTGTCTCTGAAACACATGGAGATCAAATAGAAATGTCAAGCCGAAGAGAAATAGGTAAAAGTCGGACGCCAAGCTCACCCTGAATCTCTGAAATAGACTCAAAATTCGAACGAACGACTGGCTGTAATCATGGTCGGGAACCTGTACTCGGATCTACACATGTGCAAGTATTGTATAAGTACAAGCTGCCGAGGTAACCCGTAGACAATACACTTCGAGGTCCCACTAGGCATATAAAAATAATAAAAAATGGAAAATAACGGAAGTACAATAAAGGGGTCACAGAAGTAAATAGCACAACTAGGGAATCTAGCTACTCAAATAGAAATCAAGTAACAAGGAGAGATATATCGCTAGCTAATCACAAATAGGATCTCAGGCAATGAAGAAAGATGTACCCAAAATCCATGCAACATTATATATGAATAATAATAAAATAAACAGGAGTCAAAAGAAGATAGGAGTCGAACATGAACCTTATATCATTAACCTCAAGTAAAAGAGTAAATGAATGAAATAAGAGTGTAAGGCACAAAATCCAACATAACATGAAGTAGCAATTAACCAATAATGATGACTAAGTAGTAATAGGAATAACAAAGTAAAGAAATTACACGCAGACAAGTCCTCCAGATAAAAGCACAGCATACATAACAACATGCTCACCCATAGGCTCCCATGACGACTTAAGGGTATACTAAATAAAACAAGTGCAGAAAGTAAATACAATCACGTAAAGTAACCAGTCTTGCGTACGCTCCTCCTCTGGTAACCGTAGGCTCAGCAGGTAGAACCCATGGATGGCTAACCTAAATATTCCTGATAAATCTCCTCATCTGCCATATACCCTCTCCCTCTGTGTCAACGCATTCCGGAGGCAAGGTCTATGGAGGTATGTCACCACGTTCGATCTCTCTCGTCATCATAATCTCATATTCCAAATCTCAGAATCTCAAGGACCTCAATTTTTTGGCATCTCGTGCCATATATCAATAGTCTCATCAAAGTATATTTGGCAAGTCAGGGCATATAATGCCTCAATATGTCATATTATCACAAATATTATCAATAGATCGGGTATGACAAAGTTTCAATAACAATAGTACCATAAGTGTTAAAACATTATACTTACTGTCATATGAAAACGGACTCAAGTCCCAGCGATTGTACTCACTACTGAGTAGAGTCGGTCTAAAGTCCCAACATTTATTAGTCAAATGATATTTACTGGTGCCAGGGTGTAAGGCCTGGGCTAAAACTAGTGAAAATAGTATTACAGGGTGCTAGATACAATGCCGAGTCTAAAATAGTTAAAAAGGCCATTTATTTATATTATCTTTAAATATTCCAAATCATTGACTTAGATCATTATTCCTCATTATTTTCAAAATCAATCACTAGACTATGCGGCTCAATAATCGTGTGGGTATACTGACCCAGCCCCAATGCACTCTCATCGAAGCCAAAGGCCCAACCTCTCGTGTCATGATTGCCTCAACAGGTATATATATCAACATATGATCATGTATTAACAATTTCCTATGCGCTGCACAGGTATCTCTAGCTAACTTCTAAGTCATAGGTACCATATAATTCAGATGCCAAAATATCTATCAATAATGGACAGATGAAAGAACGGTATAGGATCACTATATCCACCTAGCTACCCAACCCACGGATGCTATTTAGTAAAATTATAAAAGCTATAAGCCCAGAGATAGTCCCATAGAGCCTACCTGTCGTCCAATGGTAAAGCGCTACAAGTTTGCAAATAACACCCCAACTGATATCAAATGGTCTCCAAAATATCTGAAAATTGCGTCGAAGTATTCTATATGTTAATACGAGTCTAACGATATAATTTATGCTTAGTAGTTCTATTATACTCGTACTAAAATATAGAATACTTTGTCAATATGAGTCTAATGGTATAATTGATAATAGAAGCAATGTATACCCAAATAACAAAGAATTACTCGATAATATATAGATTATGGCATGATTTTATCAACTTCAACAATTGGAGTTCATCAATGGAGGAACCTAAGAATTTATGAATCTAAGAAGAAGAAGAAGAAGAACTTACTGGAAGTAGGGATGACGGAAGGAACCTTTTGGGTATTTTATCATCAATATTGGAATGGCTTTGCTCAAGTTTCTACCTTGGAAGTTGAGAGAAAAGTCGTATTTTTGGTTTTCTAAACAGAAAGGTTGAAGGGGTTGCAGCTATATAACGTTACCTAAATTGCCACAGGTGCGGCCCTTTGGACATAGGTGCGAATTTACAGGTGCGACCCCTTGGTCGCAGGGGCGATCTGTGCCTACAACTCTGCACCAGCTCAACTCAAGAATCTCGAGAGGTCTAAAATAAGTTTTTCGAGTCCAATTTCAACAAAAAAATATTTATTCTATGTGAAAATCATATTTCGAACTTAATGGAATAGAAGAAATTGACATTGGAGGTCGTTTGAGAAAAAATGACCCCCAACAAAGCTTTAACCAAACTAGGAAATTTTGAATTTTCTGCAAAAAAACTTAAATCAAGCATGATCTCCTTAGGAAGCGTAAGCTAACCTTATTTCACCATTCTGGAGCTGATGGAAGTGTCAGAATTTTGGTACGACACTCCTAACATCAAATTACCACCCAAGCTCAACTTTAGGCCTTAAACTTAACCAAAATCCACAACTCAAAAACTCCGAAACATAAACTTAAGGCCAATCTTGACTTTGTTTGGCATTACGGAGCTAATGAAACTGTTGAAATTTAATTCTGAGATCATCTTAAAGGAAAGTTGACTTTGGTCAATGAGTACTTAGTTTTAGGCTCTAAAATAGGCAAGTTAATATATTTTTCAACCGAGGTGCCAAGGATCCGAACTACTGGTCCATCAAGTCACAAATGACTTAGGAAAACTACTAAAATGCTTTAAAATGCAAAACATCGCATATTTAACATAAATGACCATAAGGGTCATTACAGGGGACTATGCGTCGTGACCGCGACCGGACCATCATGATCAGGATTGGTTTAGGTCAGGAAGGTTTGCAATTGTGGTTCAGGTCACACATTCATGAAGAACAAAGCATGACTGAGCTAATTAAAATAGTAAACTCAATTCCTTTTTCCCATTTTGAACTTTGTACCTTGTAAACTTATTATGGGAAGAACCAATAGATACATTTTATGACTAAAACATTGAGTAATTTTCTGAAATAGTATCTCATTAAATCCCATTGATAATTTTATAATTTTACCTAGGAATCTTTGATTTTCAAATGCTAAAGTTGGGGATTTAGTCCTAAATTTGAAAGTTGAGTTTTATGATTTTGAAGGACGAAATAACTTGAATTTTGATAAAACTTTATATTTAGAATATCCAATTTATGATAACACATTTTTGAATAAATTTTATTTTTATCCTTGTGGGCTCAGAGCTGGGTTTTTATTCAATTTTGAAAAATGATAATATGGGTACCGATAGTCTTATTTTCTTATGAGAAATGTGAATTTTATCATATTGGGATCGTACGGAGGCCATACATAAGGTTAAAGCTACTAAGTGATTTACTTTACTCTTACCTAAGGCAAGTTAAAGTTTAATGATATTTTATAAAGTTTTTTATGTGTTATACGTGACTTACTTGACTCCTATCTAAGTCAAGTTGAGGTTTAATGATCTTTTTATAAAGTATTTATGTGTTATGTGATTAGTTGCTTGTATATGGGAGTAATAGGGATATTTGAGGGTCTCTATATGTGTGATATGACAAGGATTAACCCGGATACTAGAGTCTAGCCAGATGGGTTAAATATGGAAAATATTACATGTTGAATCATCCCCTTGTTGATTTCGATTTAAAGTCCTATTGTGATACCTTGAGGTGGCTTATTTACATTGTAATGAGATTAAATTATGATATTCTTATGATGGATTACTTGTATTAAAATGAGATTACATATTGATTTCCTTAAGATGGCTTATTTGTATTGAATTGAAGTTATATTTTGACGCCTTTTGGTGGCTAAGTTATGCTAAAATTATATTGTATAGTGATACCTTGTGGTGTCTTAGTGATACCACGTTGATATTTCATTTTTCCATTGTGTGTAGGCTAAATTGACTTATAATGATAATTTACTTATGATTGCCTATTATAGACAGTGTTGTTATGTTGTGATATGAATTTTTCACTTTTCTATTTCTGCATATGATACATGCTTACTTGATGATAATTAGACATAGAACTTGACTTGTGTCTTTGAGAAACTATTGATATGATATTCCGAGGATTCTATGGGATAGGAGTTGTTGGGTAATTATGAGTATTTGTAATGATCCTCATGATCATTTATGAGAAATACACGATACTTTGTATTCTTGAGCATTTCAGTAGCTGCCCCAAGTTATTTATGACTTGATGGGATTGGTGGTTCGATTCTTTGAAGGCTCGGTTGAGAAATATCTTAAACTACCTATTTTAGAGCCTAAAACTTATACTTGTTGACTAAAGTCAACTTTCCTTCAAGACGAGTTCAGAATTAAATTCTGACAGTTCCATTATCTCTGGAATGCTAAACGGAGTCAAGATCGACCTTAAGTTCGTGTTTCAAGATTTTCTTTTGCAGTTTGTTCTCATTTGTAGATTTCAGTTAAGTTTAAGGTCTATTTGAAACTTGAGTGGTATTGATGTTTGGAGTGTCGGAATGGATTTTGACACTTTGATCAGCTCCAAAATAGTAATTATATGCTAGTTTGACCCTTGGTATGCTTCCCAATGTGTTCGTTCTCGATTTGAGTTGGTTGGTGAAGAGTTAGGAATTTATCCCATATAGCTATGTCTTGGTTTAGGGGTCATTTTTGCTAAAACGATCTCTGATGTCCATTCCGTCGATTATGTTGAGTCTTGAATGTGTTTTTCACAAAAAATACATATTTGGTTTGCCAAAATTGGACTCCTTTTCAATCTAAACCCTTGGTTGAAATTTCTAAAAGTTGTTTTGCTAGTACAGGCACAGACAGATTTACCAGTCAAAGTGTCGATTTATCGGTGTCTGATAAATCAAACACTTCATTGATAAATCAGTAGGAATCAATAAATCGAACCCCTCTATATATAAATCGGTACGTGTCGATAAATCAGACATTTGTAACATAAATCAGGACCCGCCCAAATTTGCCAGTGACAAAAAAGTGCTGATTTATTGGCATAAGTGGCCGATAAATTGGTACCTGAGGCTTATTTCTTCAGTTTTCCACCCATTTTTGGTTCATTATTTCATCAATGTTCTTCTCTTTTACTCTTTACTTTTGGTGCGATTTATCTTGGAAACTTCCCCATATTCCATAGAAAAGTTCCTTGAAGATCTCATATGTCTTCCTCACCCTCGATAAGTAAATTCATTCATTTAATTCCATGAAAAGTGGAGTTTTTACTCCATTTATGTCCTAGTCATGATTTCTTGAGTTCATCATTTATGTCCAAAGTTATTGAGCAAATTCTTGTTCATTGGGGTTATTTTACTTCGTTGTAACCTTTCCATTTCAAGATTCATAGTATAAATTCACAAAAAATCAAATCTTTAAACCCCTTTATACTAAATTTTCTCTAGGCTCTTCAAGTGTCTCCCCTTGCCCGAATTGTGCTCAGTTTTGGAGTACCAATTTTTTATAACTTTGGGAACCTCTTGGAGATGTTTGTTTCCAATTCCGATGAGTAGGCCCCGAAGACTCATTTCAAACCTGATTTTAGGCTCAATCCGAAACTTAGTATAATTTATACCATTAGGCTCGTATTTATATATGGAATACTATTTTGCAAGTTTCAGAGTGATTGGAGTTTGTTTGATATCAGTCAGAGTATTTTTTGCAAGTTTGCAGCGCTTTATCATAGGACGACAAGTAGGCTTCGTGGGGCTATATCTGGGTTTATAGCTTTAATAATTCTACTAAATAGCATCTGTGGGTTGGGTATTTAGGTTATTATAGTAACCATGTACCGTTCTTCGTCCGTTCCCTTATTTGGTACCCATTTCGGCATCAGAATTTATATGGTGTCTATGACTTAGGATTAGTCCAATAATACCTGTGGGGAGCCATAGGTAATTGTCATTTCATGTTTATATATAAACTTTTAATGTGTTGTGCATTCACTATACAATAGGTTGGGCCACTAGCTCAATGGAAAGTACATTAGGGATGGGTCAGTATCTCCACATGATTATTGAGTCGTGGAGGCTAGACACTGATTTTAGTAATGATGATGGATAATGGATAATGAGATAAACTTATAAAATGGAATATTCTAATAATAATAAAAATAAATGACCTTTTAACTTTTTTAGACTCGGTAGTGTACTGAGCAGTCGGTACTATTATTTCTACTTATTTTATCCCAGCTTTACACCATGGCACCGAAAGATCATTTGACTAATTAATGTTGCGACTTGAGACCGACTTCGTTCAGCCCCAATTGTGAAGACTTGAAGTACTTTAATTAATTCATGTATTATTGATTAAATTATTATCCTTAAGTTTATTTCACTCTATAGTAAAGTTACTTTGTCGAACTTCCTTGTTTAATTTCGTAAAGATTGAATCTTTGAATCCTTTTAAACCAATTTTCTTTGGGCTGTTTAAGGCCTTTTCCATGCCTGAATTGTGCTCAATTTTGAGCATGGGTTCCTGGTAATGATGGGAACCCCGTGGCAATTTCTTTTGTTCTGATGAATGGGCTCCACAGGCTCATTTAGGCTCGATTTTAGGCCCAGTCCAAAACTTAGAATAATTTATACTGTTAGACTCATATTGATATATCGGATGCTATTTCACAAGTTTCAGAGAAATCGGAGTTCATTTGATATCAGCCAGAGTAATAATTATGAGTTTGCAGTGCTTTATCATCGGACAACAAGTAGGCTCCATGATGCTATCTCTAGGTTTATAATTATATTAAATAGCATATGTGGGTTAGGTATCTAGGTTGTTATAGTAACCTTTGACCATTTTTTCATCTGTTTCTCATTCCTATCTGTTTTGGCATCCTGATTAATATGGTGCCTATGTCCTAG
>JBDJHY010210648.1:0-11418 GCA_039654485.1 Withania somnifera | reverse complement strand
TCTCTAGGCCATGTGGTATCGGGTGTTAGTATCAATGTTGATCGGGCTAAGATTTCAATGGCTTGTGATTAGCCTCGTCCTACGTCCGTCATTAAGATTCGAGCTTCCTGGGGTTCACAGTTATCATTATTTTGTTAAGGGTTTCTCTTCTATTGCATCCCTCTTGACTAGACTAACACAGAAGGATATGCCCTTCCAGTGGTCAGCTGAGTGTCAGGCCAACTTTTTGAGGTTGAAGGATTTGCTATTTACCACTCCGGTTCTTATTCTACCAGTTGAGGGCCAGTTTTTTAGTGTGTATTGTGATTATTCAAGTTTTGGTCTGTGATGCAGCAATGCCATGTCATAGTGTATGCATCGAGGATGCTAAAGGATCATGAGCACAACTACTCCACCCATGACTGGAGTTTGCGGTGGTAGTTGTCGCGCTTAAGATCTTGAGACACAATTTATATAGAGTGCACTGTGAGGTATTCACTGACCACCGCAGCTTATAGTACATTTTGAGACAAAATAAGCTTAACTTGTGGTAGTGAAGGTGGGTTGAGCTCTTGAAGGACTACAACTTGACTATTATCTATCATTCAGGCAAGGCTAACCTGGTTGTCGATGCCTTAAGCTGAAAGGTGGTGAGTTTGAGTAGCCTAGCTATAGTACCTGTTTTAAGAGACTGCTAGCTCAGGATGTGTAGCTCTTGGTCAACATGATTGTTAGGTTGGATCTTTAATTGCTGGAGCAAGTTAATGCCTATATTGAGCCCAGATCATCTTTGATTGACTAAATTCGGTAGCGCTAATTGAGGACCCACATTTTGTGTAGTTGAGAGAGAGGATCCTATTATTACGTGAGGCCCAGTATGTCAGGTACTCTATTCACCCAGGTATTGTGACAATGTACCGTGATCTGAGGCAAAACTACTGGTGGAGAGGTATAAGGAGGTCCATTTCATCCTTCGTGTCTTAGTGTTTGAACTATTAGCAGGTAAATTTCAAACAACAGAGGCCAGGAGGTGAGATACAGAGGCTCCCTATACCATAGAGGAAGTGGAAACATATTCCGATGGACTTTATCGTATGTCTTTCCCATACTTCCAGAGGGTTTGATTTCATATGGGTCATCATGGATGGATTGACCAAATTAGCTCACTTTGTACCAACTTATTCGACTTGGGGTGTAGATAGATTGGCTGAGTTATATGTGCTAGAGGTAGTCAGACTTTATTGAGTACCAGTATCTATCATATCCAATCGGGGTACTCAATTCATCTCACAGTTCTTGAGATTGATTTAGAGGGAGTTGGGTACATAGGTTGATTTAAGTATTTCGTTTCACCCACAAACGAATAGGTAGTCTGAGAAGACCATTCAAGTACTTTGAGATATGTTGCATGCCTGTGTTTTTTGCTTTAGAGGTAGTTCGGATAGACACTTGGCCTTGGCGGAGTGTTTATATAATAACAGATACCACTTAAGTATCCATATGGCTTCATTTGAGGCCTTGTATGGTAGGAATTGTAGATCGACCATTGGATGGTTCTGTGGTGGCGAGGGTCAACTCTAAAGTTTTATTGGCTCTATGATACTACATATCGGGTTAGACTTATTTAGGATTGGCTGTAGGCAGCCTAGAATAGGAAAAAGTCCTACACAGATTGTAGGCTTTGAGCCCTTGAGTTTAATGTTAGCAACTTTGTCTTCCTTAGAGTCTCTCCTATGAAGGACGTTATGAAGTTTGATAGGCTGGGAAAGCTTAGCCCCCAGTTTATTTGTCCGAACGATATCTTGCAGAGAGTTGGAGAGGTTTCTTATAGGCTTTCCTTGCCACCTGAGTTACCTGCAGTTGATCTTATATTCCATGTATTGATGCTCTGCCACTATATACGAGATCCGTGCCATGTCCTTCATCGAGATGATGTGCAGATTGGTGATATATTGGCCTATATTTAAGAGCCTAAGGCTATTATAGAAAGAGATGTAAGGAAGCTCAGGTCCAAAAGATTCCGGTAGTAAAGATTTGTTGGGCACATCAATTAGTAAAGGAGGTTACCTGGGAGACAGGGCGTGACATGTGGGCCTAGTATCCACATCTATTTGAGCCTTTAGGTACTACTACTTTCTTGACTTTTGAGGATGAAAGTCCTTTTTAGTAGTGTATGTTATCATGACCCGTTCGATCATTTCTTTGCCTTTCATCTTTTCCTATGCTTAGAGCTCTTGGGTAGTTGTCCCAAATCATTTATGACTTATTGGGACTGGTTGCTCGGTGCCCCGATGGTTCTTTTGTTTGTTATGTCAATTTCCCTATTTTGAAGTTTTAGTTTTGAAGCTGTGGAACTTGAGATTGAAATTGTAGTAAACACACTCGGAATCAAATTCTAATAGTTTCATTAGCTTCGAAATTTCGACTTTGGTCTAGATGGACATTAAGTTTGTATCCTGGGCTTTTCGTTAGGAGTTTTTGGGTTGCTTTGTGGAAATTCAGCCCAGATAAATCTCATTTTGGAGTCTGGGTGATCTTTTGATAATTTGAGCATCTAATTGGGATTCAATTGATTCCATCAGCCCCAAATGTTAATTTTGTGCTAGTAGAGTCATTGGTTTTCTTCCCAGGGTCTCCGAACTCCTATAGAGTAGGTTCATGGGAAGTCCTTAGTTGGGATCCTTTGGGTCCTTTGGAGTTTGGGGCTCTTTTCTCTTAAACAACCTTGGTTGGTTATTTTGTCAATTTCGTTGAGTCCGTAGTGTGTTTTCCACCGAATCTACACTTTTGGTTTTTTAGAATCTAACTCTGGATACTCGTTTTAGACTACTTGAAGCTTTCTTAATTTTCCTTGTGTTGCTGCAGATCACAAACTGCACCACCAGCCCAGGGGTCACCCTTGCCAGGTTGTACCTTTACCCAAGAGGCCACCCTGATGAGGTCGCACCTGTGGCCTAAAGGGTGCCCTAGCGGCCCTATATGCCTATAAATAAGGTATCTTCCCCTTCATTTTCTATCCTTCTCCTCTTTATTTCTTTGCTTTTTATGGGGTTTTGAGCTGGTTTTTGGGTGGTTTAAGTCAAGAGGAGTTGCGTCGGTGATCGTGAGATTTCGCAGTGCTAGGTTTTTTTTGGTATTTCTTGTTATTTTTGCTTTTCCTTAATTATGCAAAATGTTTTTATTTCGTTAGTTTGAACCTTGTTTTACCCTTCGATATGTTGTTGCCTTAAGCTTTAATTTGGACCATGAGTCCCTCGAGCTGAGGGCTATGTGCTAGTATATTTATTTTAAATTTTTGAGTTTTGGGGCCTTCTTTCCGACCCAGGTTGCTAATCACTATATGGGTCTTATTATTAATATTTTGATCCCTGGACTATTGATTTGTTTAGTTTCAGGTGATATCGATTGTGTTGGATCTTCGGGTTAATAGTGCATACACTTTGGGGATTTTCACTGGCATCCAAGTAAGCTAGGTTTATTTTTGTGCATTGTAGACTGGGTTTCTATCATTATGCTGGTGATATGGATAGTAGTGTGGTCTAGGTAATGTAGGTTGATCAAGTTATTCTTATTGATATTCTTATTAATTTTCGGGGGGCCCGTAAAGGGCATAGAGGGTGAACGGTTGTATGCCTAGGTTCTAGCCCCACCATGTGGATGCCACAGGCCTTGGGAACTATTCTTGTATTTGCGCGATGAGTGTGGTGAGATGAGCTCTGAGATTCCACCATCTACCGTGCTCAGATATTTATTAAGGAAGGTGCTCCAGATGTTAGACGGTACACCGGTAAATAGGCCACAATCATCTGATAAGGTAACGACACAGGGTACCACCTCCCCCAGCTTTCACAGCTCCAGCACCACCACTAGAAGTACCACCTATTGCACCATTTTATAGTTCTACTACCACCCCTACACTAGCATTAGCTCCTACAATACTCACATTAGAGGAGCAGAAGATATTGGACCATTTTCTCTGGGTTTCCCCCACCATATTTTTGTAAACACAGAGGCAGGACCCCCATGATTTTGTTATAGTTTGTTAGGAGCACCTTCATACATTGGAGCTCCTAGATTCTCATGGGATATACATCACATCCTATCTGCTTGAGGTGCCACCGATTGATAGTGGCGGATTTTTTGAGATCATAGGCTTCCAGGGTCAGCTCCGCTTATTTGATGACAGCTTAGAGAGGCATTTCTAGCTCAATATGTAACTTGAAGTGTCTGTGAGTTGTCACGGGTATAGTTTGAGGGTCTAAGACAGGGTTCAATGATAGTCCCGGAGTATGAGATTTGATTTATTGAGTTATCTAGGCATGCTGGAGATCTAATATTCTCTAAGGAGGAGCAGATTCTCTGGTTTGTTTGGGACTAAGGCCTAATTTGCAGGGCCATGTCGAGTTACTTATGGTGTTACATAAGTCATTTTATGATGTTTCTGACCATGCTTGTCGCACAGAAAACTTAACTCACTAGGCCTAAGGGGGTAGCAAGAAGAGGCAGTGCCATCAGGGCAGGTTTTTAGGGTTCAAGTTAGAGGATCGTGGGTTTGACCAGAGATTCCAACTGGGCTGATAACACCAGGCCTCCAGTAGAGTGGTGGGCAGCCAGCCTGTCCAGGGCCCAGTTTTGAGTTTGTGAGGCTCTGTTGAGGGGCTCCATGGCCATTTTCAGTCAGGTGATATTTGCTATCAGTGTGGGGGATGAGGCCATTATACCTGATCTTGTTCCCAACATAGGACCTCTCAGACCATAACCATACTATTCAGCCATTGCAGGCAGTACCACAAGTTAGAGATGGGACACTAGCCATTCAAGGAGCCAGGGGAGAAGGTCGAGTGGTCTGAGGTAGAGGTAGAGGCTTGGGTGCATAGTACGAGGGGGAGCATCGCCAACTTTTGTCTATTCCTGATAGGGCCAAGGTCGAGGCCTCTGAAGCAGTTATTACCGATACGTTATTTGTATTTGGGTTTTCTACACTGACTTTGTTTGATCTGGGCTCTACCCTTTCCTACATTTCTATTTATATTGCTTCGAGACATGGTGTTGATAATGAGAGATTACCAGTACCCTTGAGTGTGTCTACCCCGATGGGTACATCCCTAGTGGTGGATCGGATATACAAGTCATGTCTGGTGACTGTTTAGGGTCATGGCACATGTGTTGATTTAATTGTGTTGGCTATGTTAGATTTTGCTGTGATTCTAGGAATGGACTGGTTGTCCTCTTTTATTACTATCCTCGATTGTTATACCAAGACCATAACCTTATCTATTCCTGGTGTACCCCTTGTAATTATGGCATGGCCCCACTAGCCGTTTATCGATTCTGGTCATTTCCTATTGTCGGCCCATAGACTTGTTGCTCGGGGTTGTTATTCTTATTTGGACCATGTTAGAGATGTTAGTGTTTAGTCCCTTTCCCTTTAGTCTGTGTTGATTGTTATTAAGTTTGTTGATGTTTTCCCTGCAGACATACCTGGCCTTCTACCTAAGCAGGATATAGATTTTGCTATAGAGGTTAAGTTGGGCACCAGGACCATTTCCACTCCTCCATATTGTATCGCCCAGCTGAGATTCATGAGTTGAGTATTTAGCTGCAGGACTTGCTTCAAAAGGCTTTATCCGTCCTAATGTTTTGTCGTGGGGTGACCCGGTGTTGTTCGTTGAGAAGATGGATGGGTCCTTCTGGATTTCCATTGATTATAGGCAGCTAAACAAGGTTACTATCAAGAATAAGTATCCTCTTCCTTGTATTAACGATTTATTTTATCAGCTTTAGAGAGCCACGGTGTTTTCTAAGATTGATCTAAGATCTTTCTACCACCAGTTGAGGGTACGGACTAAGGATGTCCTGTAAATAGCTTTGCGGATAAGGTGTAGGCATTACAAATTTTTAGTGATGTTATTTGGGATATCTAATGCCCCTTCAGCTTTTACGGACCTGATAACTCGAGTGTTTTGGCCGTATCTTGATTTATTTGTGATTGTCTTTATTGATGACATACTGGTGTACTCATGGAGTCGAGCCAAGCATGAGGGCCACCTGAATATTGTGTTATAGACTTTGAGTACTGAGCAACTCTATGCTGAGTTCTCAAAGTGTGAGTTTTGGATAGATTTTGTCTCATTTTCGGGTCATGTAGTATCGGGTACCGGTGTTAGTATTGATACGGCTAAGGTTATGGAAGTTTGTGATTGGACTTGACCTACGTTTGTCACTAAGTTTGTAGGATATTGGGGTTAGTAGGGTATTATTTCCATTTTGCTGAGTGTTTCTCTTCCATTATATTCGCCTAGACTAGACTAACATGGAAGGATGTGCCCTTCCAATGGTCAGCTGAGTGTGAGGCCAACTTTTTGAGGCTAAAGGAGCTATTGACTACTGCTCTGGTTCTTGTTCTACCCGTTGAGGGCCATCCTTTAATTGTGTATTTTGATGCTTCGAGTGTCGATCTAAGTTGTGTTTTGATGTAGTAGGGCCATTTCATAACATATTCATCGAGGAAGCTAAAGGATCATGAGTGCAACCACCCCACCAACGATTTGGAGTTGGCGGTGGTAGTTTACTCTCTTAAGATCTGAAGGAATTACCTATATGGGGTTCACTGTAAGGTATTCACAAATCACCATAACTTATAGTACATTCTGAGTTAGAAGGAGCTTAACTTCAGGCAGCAGAGGTGGGTTGAGCACCTGAAGGACTATGACTTGACTATTCTCTACCACTACGGCAAGACAAATGTGGTTGCTGACTCCTTGAGCCAAAAGGTGGTAAGTATTTGTAGCCTAGGTATAGAACCTATTTTTGAGAGGTTTCTAGCTTGGGAAGTATAGTTCTTGGCCATCATGATGCTTAGGTTGGCAGTGCCAGAGTTAGCTATTGCCTATATTGAGCCTAGATTGTCTTTGATTCACCAGTTCCGACAGCGCTAGTATGAGGACCCACATCTAGTTTATTGGAGGGAGAGGGTCCGATCGGGTGATTTTGATTGTGCTAGCATAGATGATGATGGTGTATTATGGGTTTATGGATGCCTTGCTATTCCGGTTAGTAATCCAATTTTGACCATGCTATGTGAGGCCTACTGCTCCAGCTACTCTTATCCATTCGGGTGTTTCAATGATATATAGCAATTTGAGGTAGAATGACTGTTGGAGCGGTATACGAAAGTCTATTGTGTCCTTTGTGTCTCTATGTTTGAATTGCCATTAGGTAAAGTTCAAACACAAAAGCGGGGCAGTGAAATGCAGAGGCTCCCTATCCCTGAGTGGAAGTGGGAGCGGATTACTATGGACTTCATCATAGGCCTTCCTTATACTTCCTGAGGGTTTGACTGTAAATGGGTCATCGTGGATTAATTGACCAAGTTAGCTCACTTCCTACTGGCTCGTTCGACTTGAGGTACAGAGATATTAGCTGAGTTATATGTTCGTAAGGTCGTTAGAATTCATGGCGTACCGGTGTCTATAATATTTGATTAGGACACACAGTTTACCTCGTGTTTTTGGAGTTCAATTCAGTGAGAGTTGGGCATAGTGGTTGATTTGAGTATGACTTTTCATCCACAGATAAATGGGCAGTCTGAGAGCAATATTCAGTTACTTCAGGATATGTTGTGTGCCTGTGTTTTTTATTTTGTAGGTAGTTGGGATAAACACTTGTCCTTGGAAGATTTTTTGTATAATAACATCCATAACTGTAGTATCTATATGGCTCCATTTGAGGCTTTGTATTGCAGGCATTGCAAATCGCCCATAGGGTAGTTTGGTGGCTTAGTGGTTTGACTTCAGAGTTCTAATTGGCTCTGTGATACTACAGACCGAGTCAGACTTATTCAGGATCGGTTGCGGGTAGCGCAAAGTAGGCAGAAGCCCTACATAGATCGCAGGCTTTGACCTCTTGAGTTTAGTGTTGGTGACTTTGTTTTCCATAGCATCTCGCCTATGATGGGCTTTATGAGGTTTGGTTGGTGGAGCAAGCTTATCTCACGGTTCATTGGGTTGTATGAGATCTTTTAGAGGGTTGGAGAGGCCATCGCCATTTAAGTTAGCTGCAGTCCATATATCTTTGCATGTATCGATTCTCTGCCACTATGCACCAAACCCATCTATGTCCTTCGTCTAGAGGAGGTGCAGATTGATGAAACCCTGGCCTATATTGAGAAGCCTGAGGATATTATAGCAAGGGATGTGAGGCATCTCAGGTTCAGGGAAATTTTGGTAATAAAGGTTTGCTAGGAATATCAACCGATTGAGAAGGCTACCTGGGAGACAGAGCATGATATGCAGGCCTAATATCCACATATGTTCGAGCCTTCAGGTACTACTTGTCTCTTGACTTTTAAGGAACAAAATCCTTTTTAGTGGTGGATGTTGTAATGACCCGCTCGGTCATATCTGTTCATTTCATCTTTTGATGTGCTTAGAGCTATTTGGTAGTTGCCCCAAGGTGCTTATGACTTGCTGACAGGTAGCTTAGTGCCCCAATGAATCATTTACTTGTTATCTTAATTTCCCTGTTTTGAAGTTTCAATTTTGAAATAATGGAACTTGAGAATGAAATAGTATTAAATGCACCTGGAATCGAATTCTGGCAGTCCCTTTAGTTCCGGAATACCGACTTTGGTTCTAGAAGGACTTTAAGTTTGTGTCCTAGGCTTTTTGTTTTGAGTTTGGGTTGTTTTGTAGAAATTTAACCCAACCGAATCTCATTATTTGAGCCTGGGTGGTCTTTCGATGATCAGAGCAATTGATTGGGATACCATTGATTTTTTCATCATTGGAATGCTGATTTTTTGCTAGTGGAGTCATTGATTCACCTTTTGGGGTTGCTGTTGTAGTTTTGAGGTTGTGAGTGGAAGTTGTGAACTTTGGCTCAAGGTGTTGACTTGGTCAACATTCTTCTGAAACGGCCTCGTATCCCAATTTCATCGGTAATATTGAGTCCAAAATATCATTTCAGGTAAGCATGCATAGTTTGGAATCTAAATGCATTTTGGGCATTGTTCTTGGCCTTCATTCTATTGCAAATTTCTGTTATCAAAATTGTACCTAGTGCAGAAGAATCTCGTTTTTGCGATCGTGAAGCTTACTCATGCTATTGCGATGCATTGTCCCTCCACCTTGTGCGATCGCAACCCCAGTCACGTAATTGCAATGCCTGGCAACATAACTCATCATGATGGCTACCCTTGCCCAAGCGATCGCGATGAACAAGGGCCTGGTAAAATATAAAACCCAACCTCAAATTTTTAGATCTCTTTCTCCCATTTTCCATTTCTGTTCTTCTCCATCCAGGATGTTGTTGAGTTCCAAAACTCACCTAAATTGAAGGGAATTCCTTCCCCAAACTCACCCTTGTCTCCCCTCGTGTTTGTAAGTTATTTTCTCTTTCGAATTCCCTTGGAAATGGTAGTTGTTCACCATTGTTAAAATTTGATTGAATATATATGTTTTATCCTTATTTCCTAGTTGGATTATTATTTAATTCTTTAATTCTAGCTGGTTAACACTCCTAGGTGTCTTTTCTGCCCACAATGCACTTTGGTTTGTTAGAATTGGACTCCGGATGCTCATTTTAGATGCCTTGGAGTTTTCCCGCTTTTGAAAAGGTTGTTACAGATAACAGACCGCCCCAGCAGCCCATAGGTCGCCCTAGAGAGGTTGTGCCTACGCCCTGAGGTCACCTTAGTAAGATTGCACATGTGCCCCAAGGTCACCCTAGAGAGGTTGTACCTGCGCCCCAATGTCTTCCTGGTGAGGTCGCGCCTGTGCTTCAAGGTAGACCTACTGTGGTCGCTCTATATGGATCACGTCTGCAGTAAAAATGGCACCCCTATAGTCCCCTTCCCTCTATAAATAGGGCTTCACCCTTTTATTTTAGCTTGTTGCCATTATGATTTTAGTCTATCATTAAGCTCATATTTGGACCACGAGACCCCCAAGTTGAGAGCTACATGATGGTATGTTTAGTTTGTATTTTTGGGTTGCGGGGCCTGTTTCCCGAGCCGGGTTTCTAATTGCAATATTGGTCTTATTATGCATATTTTAATCCCTAGACTTGTAAGTTTTTAGTTTTGAGTGATATCGACTGTGTTGGAGCTTTGAATCTATGATGTGCGTACTTTGAGGATTTATGTCGGCATCCAGGTACGCTAGGTTTATTTGTGTTTTAGTGACTGGGTTGACATTATTATGCTCGTGATATGGCTAGTATTGTGGGTTGGGTTATTTAGGTTGACCTTCGTTTTTCTATTGAGATTCTTGTTGGATTCCGGGAGCTCGTGAAAGGGCATAGAGGGTGAAGGGTTGTATGCACGGGTTCTGGTGGCCACTGACTTTGGGAACTATGTTAGATGTTACGCAATGAGTTAGATGTTACGCAATGAGTGTAGTTAGATGAGCTTCTAACTGGTGGCCTTTGGCCGATCCTAGACTCTATTTTCTTTCTATTCCATTGTTATTCATTTTATTGTTGTTGTTGTATTGATACTCTCCTATATTTTACTGTTTGGTCTGGGGGAGTTGGCACTGGTGTTTTGAGGGCAAGGCTCGATGTTGTTATTGACATTGAGGAGGGGGTGTGTCTGATTTTTTTTAGGACTGACAGTGAGTGTGTGCCCGATGTTTTTATTGACACTAACAAGGGGTATGTTTCTGATGTTAATTACTGACACTGACGAGGAGTGTATGACCGAGGGTTTTACTATTCCACTTTATTTCCTACCCCCTGTGTATTTCTTTAGATATAATATGTGCTCACTAGATTTAAGGGGGGAGTTACGGTGGGTTTTGTTGTGTTGTTTGTACTTATCGGTGATATGGGACGCCCGTAGGTTTTTTTGTGTTTACTTCTTATTCCGCATTTAGTGGTATCCTTCTATTCGATCCTTCTTCGCGGTCCTTGCGTATATGGTATCATAATTAGTGGAGTTTGACTAAGCTGGAGCACAGGTATGTTTCCTTACTTCGTTCGGGTTTTGGAATTTTGACTTTGTAGTCTATATCTACCATGATTAGATCCTATAGTTTTATACTGGTACATTCAATATATTATGCTTCTTCTTATTATTAGTTTTACTGCTTTATTTACTATTTCTTTACTATTATCGACATGTTTTACTTCCTCGCGTTATTACTTGCATTTTATTTTAACCCATTCGGCCGATGATTTCTAGTGGGTACCTTGTTTTGTACTCATGTTACGCTTCTATACCTTTTTCAGGGTGCATATATCGATGGGGCTATCAATGACGATGTGATCGTGTGGAGTAGACCTACCTGATTTGCGGAGATTAGGGTGTGCTTTGATGTCCAAGCCGACCATGATTTCTTTATCTCTGTCTTGCTTTATTCATTCCACAGCAAGCCTTACATTGTATTATCTTTTACAGGGGATTGTTTTTGTACCTTTTGAGATATTCTATATAGTAGC
>JBDJHY010210602.1:0-11420 GCA_039654485.1 Withania somnifera | reverse complement strand
CAACACACTGAAGATGGTTTTCGTACCCACAAGAGACAATCAGAGGCTGCTTCACAACTTCATTGCCGGGATCGTGATTTCTGTGTCCATATATTGCTTTGCCTTTATTCTTCTTCAGATCCCTCATTGATGTGTAAGTTCTTATCCTACTTATCCAAAAAAATAAAAAAATAAAACAGGTGCTGTGTGGTTTGTATGATTGAAAATGTTTTGCTTAAGAATATTTTTCCAAGACGCTTAGTTTTTAGGGTTTGGTTATCTTCTTGTTGATATGTTCTTTTCTCAAAGTACAATACTTTTTATTAAAGGGAGAAACTGATTTCTTTTACCTTAAAGGTGGAATTCAGTTTCTTTGTCAAATAGATACTCATGTCATTATCTTACTCCGTATCAATCATTTCAACTTAGATACTGTTATCCACCTTGAGTAGTCAAATATATTTCTCCGAAAACACTATCTGTACCTTATTCTCCATCATATGCTATTAATTATCATGTTTTGTCGACTCTTATTAACATTGAAAACTGACCCACAAGATAATTTCTCAAGGTAAAATAATTTCTGGACCCAGAAGATAATTTCTCAAGGTAAAATAATTTCCGCATATAAATCTTTTACGGAAAACATTTTCCTTCATGCCAAGTTCGTATTTTGTTTTCCAAGGGCATAGTTGATGTCATCTGCTCGGTCACTTCATCCCCCTTCCTCAACAAATAGTATGTCAGATTTCTTGTATAAATCATCCTTGTGTGCGTTTTCATGCTTGGAGTTACTTGGTAGAACCGTTTGTCTGAAGTGCTTCATTCTAAGGCAGATTTTATGGCCACATGTCCTGATGATGCAGTCGTGGAGAACTCTAGAATGATCTAAACTAGATGTGGAAATGAGATATCTGTCATATTGTATTGTTGAATGGGATAGAGATGTTGATATTCAATGCGAGCTTACAAAGCATTAAGCATGTTGTGGTCAACAGTTTTGTGGAGTATCACTTGCAGTTGCTAAATTCAAGTACACAAGGAAATATTTTCAAATTCTGCCTCAAAATTCCTGCGTCTCCGCGGGATTATCATTTGTATGATATCAATTACCACATGTATTCAATTTTTTGGTTCTCTTTATCTTTGCGTTTCACAGTCATTTATGTTCCTCGTTATCAGTGGTAAGAGCGAGAAAATATAGGTGTGCTAAGTGTACTTTGTGTGTTATCTACTCAGCAGACATGAATTATTCATGGATAATGCAATTGTTTTTATCTCCAGCTAGTAGAGTTCTTTTTTATTGTGCGTCACCTTTTGGATGAAACAGTTGCAAGTTGTTAAATTGCATTTCCATGTTGCTGAAATTCGTCCTTTAAAAGGTATGAGCAAAAGATGAATGCTTAGCATTAAAATGACCTTACGAAGATCTCGTCTTTTATTTATAGATCTCCTGAGAAAAGAACGAGACAACTTAACAGTTGTAGTGAGCTAAGCCTACTTACCAACCCAAATTTGTATAACGTGGAACAGATTGATGTTACATGAAGCCCTCTGTTAATTTCCTACAATTTACTCTTTATAGACTTTCTTCTACGTTAGTATTAGCTAACTGATGAAAATATAATCTACTAAATTCTCTGGGTGGTAGTAGGTGTACATGGATTGGGGTTTTTAAATATTAAATCAAATTATATAGTTTTAAATCTAAAAATCAAATCAAACCAAGAAAAGTCAATTTTTTTGACTTTGGGTTTTTTGAAATTTTTTGGTTTCTTGAATTCTTTTTCGGTAAGTGTTCATACAAACATATAATTCACTTGTGCTTCAAATGTCTATTTATTTATTCCTAAAAATATACAACTATTTAAGGTTTTTTTTTTAAATAATCCTATGTGAAATGAGTGATACAAATAAAATATTCCACAAAAAAAATAATAAAATTACATAAAACAAATATTGGATATTGATAAGTCATAATAAAGATAATCATAATTTAAAAGTATTAAATCATACTAAATAAGTATAATAAGTATTAATTACATGACTAAATATTAAATTAAAAAATAAATTAGTTTGTGTATTTATGCAAAACTAAAGAATAAATATCCTAACATTATTGTCATTTCTAGTGTGGAATTGGATAATTTTTGTTAGCATTATTATTGATTTGAGTTTTATTTGACTTACTAATATCTATGGTTTATAATTTGACCATTCAAAATTTTAACTTTAAACTTGAAATAATATGTTGAAAAATAAAAATTATGAACTTTTTTAGAAATATCTATAATTACATCATAATAAATATTTTTATGTATAATATATTTTTAAAATAGTATATATGTCATATCAGGTTGGTTTCATTTAGTTTGGTTTATTTTAGTTAAAACCAAACTAAATTAATTATAGTCGATTTTTGTTTTTCAACACCAAACCTAATTGTGTCAAATCATTAGTTAATTTTTTTATTTTTTTGATTTGACTCGATTTATTAATTTGATTTGATTTTATTGTTTGCTACCTTGTATATTACGTGATCCAAGCCCCTATTTTATGACTTATTTGATTTGCATATGTTGAATACTGGAATTGAGTCCGCGGATGGAGTGAATCCGTTTAGAATATAAAATTGAAAAGGTTATAGAAGAAAACTTAAGAGCCTGAAAGTTAATTCCCTCCTATGTAACTTCTCACATCCTCGCTAGCTCTTTGGAGCATTTTTGAGTGAATATAAATTTCATATTGGTTAGAATTGGCTAGTATGTAGTCTGCCTAATATTTTATTAGATACAAGCAATTATTTTAATTGTTGAATATGATTAATTTGTTCCAAGATTTGTATCTTTCGTTTTTGTTGTATCCTAATGCATGTATTTAACTTATTCAAAGCTATTATTAGTGTAGGAAACCAAACTTTGGGAAATAATAGCGAAACAACAAGAAGGTTTATTTTTGTGTCAGCACCTCTTTCGTAAATAAGCGATTTTGAGTTGTAGCATAAGTTATTTTTTAAAGTTAAAAATACTTTTTTTTCTCCAAAACAAATTTGGAACCTCAATTACAGTTAAAAGTGTTTCTTTTTGTTAATCAAATATAAACTACTACTATTCAAAAAGTACTTCTTCAAAAAAACACTTTTGACAAAATAATATTTTTAAAAAATGAACAGACTTAACAAGTTTGATGTAACATGCATCAAGTAGGTGAAGATATATTATTAATACATGGAAATGATACTTGCACATAAAGTTTTTCTATTTAAATTGGACCGATCAGATCAAAGATGGGACGAATACGACTAAGGTTCGATTTGCAACAACACTATGTCAATATTAGGCAGCGAGATAGATCATGTGAAAGGACTAGAGCGGAAGACGCTCGAAGTAATAAAGAGTGTCCGAGACTGGAAAGGCATCCGAGATAACAAGGGAAGCTCAAGACAACAAATATTCTGAGATCAGATTAACATAGTGATAGCGTATAAAGAGCCAACAACGAGGACAATGCGTCAAAGGACACAGGTGCCAGGGCAACACCTAGTGTTGCCACGTCAAGCGTACAGTGCTAAGGGTGGGATCCCACCAATGCTAAAGGATAGGTGGCCAAGAAAATATTGCAATTTGATTGGTTGAGACTTGCCCTTAATTAGTTATCCTATAAATAGGCACCTCATCCCATTGTAAAGGATCATTCTCCATTCCCCCTTACTCATTAAGCAATAGATTTTCTCTAGCGTGGTTGTTAAGCATTAGTCTTTTTCTTTGTTATTCTCCACTTTTTCTCGTTGTAAGGACTCGAATCTGGACACTCACACTTGTGCATTAATAAAAATGATTTCCGACGAAGCACTTACATTGACTCCTAATCTCTGTTTGTCTACTTTATTCGAAAGATCATTTACATTAGTTGTTTTTCAATCATTTGCTTCTAACTCAAAGTTAAATTAAAACACATGCTCTTAACTTATGTATAAATTCATCTGTATCAAAACGAAGGTAAACAATTTTGTGTCTATTATGGGGACAAAGCAATTGTGTGAGTTTTAGCTTCACGGGGTCCCATATTTTTTTCTTTTTGTGTGCTTGCTTTGCTGGTTGATAGGTCTTGGTTGAAGATATAAACGAAAACATGCCACAGACCCAAAGTGAACCCTAAAAAAATGATACGACTTTTGGATGCTTTGGGAAAACCCCCTCAACTGACAACCAACCCCCCTGCACCTAACTTGAACACAATTAATCTGAACATGTAGAATAGGAAAAAGCTCATCGACCTTGATGGAGAGGAATGAAGCTCGATGTACAAGGCTTGTAGGACCACATGAGGGATTTTAGTGTGACCCACAAGGAGCTGATGGCTAGTATGAAAGAGAAAGAGGAATTGATAGACATGTTGCATGAACGGACTGCACAAGAAACTCCAATTACTTCAACAAAAAAATAATCGAGAGTACTTGAATGATGACAAGCTGAAAGAGCAGGTGGATGAAACGACTACTTTATATAAGGAGGCTAGACTCAAGGACAACATGCCTATAGCCATCATGTTGGAGCTGCTAAGAAGGGAGATGTGAGCGCAATACTCAGAGCTCAACTCCAGGGTAAACCGCTTACTGGAAGCCCTGCCAGTGATTAAAAGGACAAACTCTAAAAGCTATTCTAAGGTGCCCTATATGGACACTACTGCGACGAGTCATATATCAAAGAAGTTCAAGATAATGGATATCCCGAAGTATGATAGGTACTCAAACCCTCAGAAGTATTTGCTATATTTTACCACTGCTGTCAATGGCAACGACCTGGCCAAGGAGGAAGCTTAGTTGATAGTAAAGAAGAATTTTGGGAAAACCCTTTGGTGGGATCTCTAATTTGGTATTACCTCCTGCCTAAAACTCTATAGACTTATTTAACATACTGGAAGATAGCATCATAGGGGCCCATATTGGTGCCACGAAGGTCCAACCTCACTGGAGAGATGAGATATCTTCAAGATCAAAGAGGGATATACAAACTGCTTTGAGAGTTTGTGGCCCAACTTTAAAAGGAGAAAATGCAACTTTCAATGGTTCTTAATTATTAGGCAAATAAGGCTTTATCATGAATGAGTGACACATGAACGACCACTCGTAAAGTCAACCACAGAGAGCGGCAATTGAAGCATCAAGAGTCACTCTGCCAATAATAATGGAAATATCTAGAGTAACGAGCAAAGTAATTTGACTAATTGTGGCAGCAAACACAGAAAATAAGGGAGATGAACAAGACAGTTAAGTGAAATGTCACTTGTACAGATTGACACGTCAAAAATTCATAGCTCAAGATTTTTAAGAAGGAGAGGCAACTTAGCTCCTAGACAATTCTCCTAGAAGAAAGAGGAAGGTTCCTCTCGATAGACGACGTCTCAAACGACAGCAAGAAGAGTGTTTCTTTTCCTTTTCCTGCTCAAACAAAAATTGTGTGGTCGAAAAATGGTGAAACTATCTATATGAGGTAAACATTATTCAATACAAGTTGGACCAAGAATGAGATGAGTACAACCAAGGTTCGTTTCGGAACAACACTATGTCAATATTAGGGCAACGATATAGATCATGTACAAGGACTGGGATGAAAGATGCCGAAGTAATGAAGGGCACCTGAGACTGCAAAGACATCTGAAGTAACGAAGGGTTCCTGAGCGCAGATTAAGATAGTGACAACGTATAAAGAGCCGATAAAGAGTATAGTACATCAGAGGACACATATGCTCATGCAATACCCGACATTGCCACAACAAGCATACAGTGCCAGGGGTGGCACGAAT
This sequence comes from Withania somnifera, assembly GCA_039654485.1. NCBI lineage: Eukaryota > Viridiplantae > Streptophyta > Magnoliopsida > Solanales > Solanaceae > Withania > Withania somnifera. The sequence continues at coordinate 5,636 of JBDJHY010210602.1, read as the reverse complement.
GGCTAAAGGACAAGTGATCAAGAGAATATTATCATATGATTAGTCGAGGTTTGCCCTTAGTTGTCCTATAAGTAGGCACCTCCATTCCATTATAAAGGAATATGCTTCATTCCCCCTACTCATTAAGCAATAGATTTTCTCAAGCATGGTTGTTAAACATTAGTCTTTTTCTTTACTATTTCCTGCTTGCTCTCCTTATAAGGACTTGAGGTCAAACAGTCACGGTTGTGCATTAATAAAAACAATCCCCCAACGGCGTACTTAGATTGGCCCCTAATCCGTGTTTGTCTATTTTATTCGCTAGCTCATTACATTACTTGCTTTCTTTTCAATGATTTACCTTGCTAATCCAAGTTAAAATCGTAACATGTGCTCTTGATTCACTCACAAATTCAACTATACCAAAACGATGATAAACAAAACCTCTGCTTTTCCAAATGAATATTGAAAGTACACAATTTTCTTGTGGAAAAAATTAACCTAGTAGAGTGATCAGAATACATTGATTTTATTTTTAGTACCAAAAAACCAAATTTATCCCAAAATTTGAAGTGAATTAATTATTAATGGGTAAACTTGTAGATTAAGTTTGAAGGTAATGTGAATAGTACTTACTTGACGATGAGTCACAATCCAAGATCCTTGTGGAGGAGAAAATTCAGATGAGAAGCTGGTAAAAGCTTTGCCAAAAGATAAAAGTGAAAGAAGCAAAGGAAATCCATTAAGTTCATCCTCTTCTTATTAGCAACTCCTAGTACTAATTTGGCATTACATCAAGATAAAGTTATCTTACTATGTTGTCTATTCTCTTTATCAAGTTGGACAGAAATACAAAGGTACTTACCAGCTTCACATATGTATTTTCTTTGTTAACATATTGGACATTAACTGTTGACATCCTAAATTGTATTCTGTTATAGCAACGAATCCTATGGACAAGAGAGACATGTTCATTAGGACATCTATGCAATCTTATTCTGAGATTGTTCTTTCTTTTTTTTTTTTGCCAAATAGTTAAACTTCAGTTGTTACGTGTAGTTATAATTTAATAATGTCAGTTTTAATTAAAATTATTTAATTTGTATTTATAAGACGTCTTAGCCATGAAACAGTACTGTCAGCAAATTAATAGCTAGTAATAATATATATAACCCTCCGTTCATTTATACTTGTTTCACTGTACTACAAAATAATGTTTCAGTTTAAAAATAATTTTATCATTTATACTTATTTTACCCTTATTATTAACAACTTATGTCATATTAATTTGAGCACTCCAAAAGTGAAAAGGTGAATATAATGCAGTAGACATACCACTCGGTACTGCTGTTCCTAGTCGATGATGCTTCATCCTTTTGATCTCTTACCTTATGCTAGAAGGTTGGCTGTGAGTATTTATACTTATTTGAAGTTTGCTACAACAGAGATAAAATGTATTGTTCACTATATATTTCTTTTTAATAACTCTATCATCGTTTTTAAGAAATAAAAATAAAATATCAGATAGGAAAACGAAAATGGAGAGAATAATTTCATTAGTACATTATTGTTTCCCACTATGTATTATACTTCCTCCGTATCAAATTACTGATTATTTTTGACGCATGTCTTAATAAACATTAATTAAGAGAGTTTTTTTCCTTCTTAATTGAAAAAATTATTTTACCATTTCTTGATAGTTGCATAATGATAACAACATCCATCTTATAATTGAAGTATTTGTAGTCTTTGAAAATAATATTCTTTTCGTTCCTATATAGGTGTATTTTTAGGCTTTTTTTTTGTTCCTAAATAAGTACATGATTTCCCTTTCTAGAATACATTTATCCTATTTTTTTAAGTTAAACCTGGTTTACGTAATAATAGTCATTAATTATTATTGGTAAAAGATTAAATTTAAGTAGAGATAAATTAGTAAAAATACTTTTTATTTTATAAAAGTATGTAGTTTCTTAAAGGGTGTTTTCAAGCCTAAGGATATCCTTATATAGGAACGGAGGGAATAATTACTAAGTGTAAGTTGAAAACAAATTTGTAATTAATTTTGTCTTAAACTTTTAAAACGACAAATACTTTCTATTCATTTTTTACTTGTCCAAAAATGACTTGGCACACCCCTTAATTATGGAGTACTGAGTATATTCCTTCCGTCTCAAAATAATTGACATGTTTTTCTTTTAAAAAGTCAAAGTATACAAACTCTGCAAACATTTTAAGAAATATTTTTTTAATCATATTGAAAAAAGAAAAATTATAATTTATATTACTTTTCATATAGTTTATAAATATCTAAACTTTAATTTTAAAATATTAAAATAATCTACTCTAATTTAATTTTAAAAAATTAGCCAAATTAACTCTTAAAAACTAAAACATGCCAACTATTTTAAAACGAAAAAAGTAAAATAACAATTTAACTATATCACTCTTTAAATAAATAAATTAATGATTTGAAAAGTGACTAATCAATAGTAAGCGTAGATTAGGAACTAACTATAAATTATTTCTTATTTTTCTTAAACTAGACAAATAAAAATGAATATCAATATTTACTATAATATATAAAATAATTTAAGATAGTTATATCTAAAAATTAGGACAAAAAATTCAAGGCATAGAAGGTATATAGTCTATTACTAGCTATTGCATGTGAATGGTAAATGCCGGTGACCTAACCTGATATTTCTTGAAAATGACTACATATAATTAAGTGCATGTATATTTGGTATATATTCATTTACTAATGAGTCACATGCCATGGTTCCAAACAATTTGTAGAAGACTGTAAAGACAAAAATGGGACCTTGAAAAAGAAGCAATATAATGGCAATTTTCACGATTCAAAGTGTTCCAATTGACACAACTTTCATGTATTTCTTTGTTTCTCAATCCAATCTATTTATCTAATTTCTCCCCATGTCCTATTCCAAAGTAATTATTGCAAAGTCCTTGATCATCCTACTTCCACATTTTGGTCAATATGAGTATGTGTTTACCTGACACTTCATTTTACTCTAACATGCGACTTCAATTTCATGCCCAATTTGCATTACTAATAATAATAGGTGAAATCAAAATTTAAAAATTTTAATCCTTTTAAGTTATTAAGTCTTGAATCAGTAATTTGTATATAGAATAAATTTCTTAAGATAAAAATTTGATTTAGATCAATTTGATTCGGCCGAATCCGGAAGCAGTATTGTAGCTCCATTCCTGCTACTAAAGCTATTTGATTGTTTTCCTTTTGCCCTCTATTTTATTTTTTTCTAGGTTTCTTGTTCGGTGTCTGATGGCTATTTTGGGGTTTCAAATAATCTAAACTATTACTCGTTATACGGTCTATTATTAAAGAAGAAAACACGTCTTTTTTATTTTAGAGCTTCAAATTCGAAATCTATAATTAAAAATAAAAAATAAAAATTCATTCAACCATAACCCAAAAATTACATAGAGTAATTTTCTGTAGAACACACTAATTCAAATGCCCATGGGATGGACTCACGTCTTTTTCAGATGTGGCAGAAAGGGCAAACGTTAGCTGGGGAATTGAAGGGAGATGTTGACACAATAATAATGTCACCTTTTGGTTCTTTATTTCTTTTTATTTTTGATATACTCCATTCTTCTCAAAATAATTTGCATGTCTTTTCTTTTAAAAGTCAAAATGTACAAATTTTGATGTAACATCCCGAACTCTTGAAACATAGCTTGAACCATTTTACGCATATGCTTAGACCTGAGTCCAATGATTTTTGTTTGAATATAAGTGCCAAGACATCTACTCAAGTGTATGAAGAGTGTTTTGGCGATGAATTAAGATCATAAGGAAACCCAAACACGCAGTTGAACCCAAAGCTTCTTTACCAACTTAGTTTTTATAAGAATTTAACTATGGGTCAACTTCAAACGACTATACCTCCTAAATATAAGGAGTTATGAGGCCCATCACCTATCAACTTAGAGGTTTTTGAGTCCTCTTTCCAAACAACAAACCGTTCGTCAATATGGAGTCGGAGTAAAAAATTTTGGCCAATTGAATAGAAGCTAGTAGAAGCTAATGGAGATGACGACCGGAGGTTGATGGGTCGTCGGCTAGCCGACCAGGCCTTATCGGGGTCGCCCCTTGAGATAGTGAAATTTTGGGAGAACAACTGGGAAGCTGAGGGGTCATCTCCTAGACAACGACACGTTTTCTGGGTCGTCCTAGGCCTATTTTTATGCACTTTTAAGGAGTTTTTGGGGTAGTTTGGTCCTTTCCGTACTCAACAACCCTCTCATGATTTTTAAACACTCAAAACAAAATTCAAGATAAAAACACATCATTAAACATCTCAAACTCCCTCTTCCTTCTCCCCAAAACCCAAGAACAAAATAGAGGATTTTCTAAAATCTTAAGCCATTGGAGCTTCAAGTTCAAAAATTTCTTCAAAAAACCTCTCCCAGGTATGTAGGACTTCAATGGGATTCTCTTTTCATCCCCATGTCCAAAACCTTATGAACTTTCATAAATTCAAAGCTCAAGTTAGGGTTGTGAATTCAAGTCTCAATTTCACTTATTTTAAGCATAATTCTTTAAGTTTATGATGCTTTCTATATATTTGTGAGACTTGATAAAGTTTTATGCATGTTATGAACTTAGCAAGGTTTCCTTGTTGCCTCATTTACTTATCATGATCTTATGCATATGATTTCCATAAAGTTGAATTCTCATTCATGAATTTAGCATTCTAAAGGTTCAAAAACAAACTTATTTTATGAAATATGGCTTTTTGCATAAAGAAACTTTAACTCAAAGGTTGATCTTGATCTATAGATTTGAACTTGAATAAAAAGGTTCTAGTTATGGCTTAGAACATAGAACACAAAGCAATGCTCAGAGTAACTTGGTTTATGAATAACATGAATAAGTCATTTTATATATATGATGAGCTATATAGATATGTACAACTGTTTTGAGAGGATTATTCAGCACTGAGAGAACAAGAGTTAAACTAACTCAAGTTCCATAACTACATTCCATCGTAGGTATTTAATTACCTGAGCCGAGGTATGATTACAGGATCCTAGATAGAGAGGTCTTATACCATGGCAAGGTATAGGTCATCCTCCAATTGAGATTATAGATTGGATATCATAATCTCAAATGGTGTATGTCGGTTCGAAGAAACTCCCACCTAAAAAGCTTTTACTCTTAGCTTGCTCAATATAATTATTGCATGGTTTTAGATAGTCAAAGTTTCAGATCAAATGATTTTGGATTTGCAAGTATACAATTCTTCACTCATGATTTTCTTGCACTTCACTTACTCCTGGTTGACAAATGCGTTGAATATATCCATGTACATATGTAAATATTCGGGTCAATGTACTTATCATTATTCTGAGCAAAATCTTGTCTTATCTTTATTTTGTCATTCCTACATACGCGACACCTTTCTTGTACTTACTGTATACTCTTTTGCCTATATTTTTCATGTGATGTAGATACAGGTGACCGCTCCCAGACATGTGGCTGGATACTCCCAGTCATACATCTCCATAGTTGGTAAGTCCTCCATTGAGGACTTAGTCTTGTTAGTTATTTTTTTCTCTTTATGACAAATGTTTTATGGTTCACCGGGGGTATTGTTCAGGTA
>JBDJHY010210591.1:0-11420 GCA_039654485.1 Withania somnifera | reverse complement strand
TCCTGGCGAGGTTCCCAGTGGCTAAAAGGAACCTATGTAGTCTATAAATAGGGGATTTCCCCCTTCATTTTCCAGCATTTGCATTGTCTTTTTACTGTTTTGCTTTGGGTTTGAGCTGCTTCAAGGCAAGGAGAGTTGCGTAGAGTTGCAGCCACATAAGTTCATGGTGCTAGTCTTTTCAATTTCAAGTGATATCTACTGTGTTGGAGTTTTGGTTCCATAGTGCGCACATATCAGGGATCGTCGCCGGCTAGGCTTAGTTATGTGCATTGAAGACTGGGTTATTATTTGTACTTTTGATATGGCTCGTAGTGTGGGCTAGGATTTTAGGTTAATTGTTGTATTTCTGTCGATATCGTTGTTGGATACTAGGGGCCCATGTGAGGACATGGAGGGTGAAGGGTTGTATGCCAGGGTCCTGGCCCCATGGTTTGGAGGTCACCGACCTTAGGAGTTGTTTTAGTTGTTGTGCAAACGAGTGTGGTGAGATGAATTCTTAGCTGGTGGCCAATGGAGAATTTACTTTCTGTTTCTATTATGATTTTTATTATTATTGCTATTTTATGTTGAGACTCTTATATATTACTGATTGGCCGGTTATTGGCAATGTGGAGCCGATGCCCCATTAGTAGCACTGATAGGGGGTGAGGCCCTAAGTATTGGTATTGTAAGGGCGAGGCCCTGGTTGATGGTACTGACAGGGTGTGTGTGTCCGAGATTGGTATTATGAGGGCGATTCCCTGATTACCGGCATTGACAGGGGGTATGTGTTCGAGGTTGGTACTGTGAAGGCGAGGCCTTCTTTACTAGCACTAATAGGGGGCAAGGCCAGGTTTTGGCACTGATAGTACTGCTTCACGTTACTTTCTTGCTCCCCTGTGTATTTCCTTTATATTGTGTGTGCCCATCGAGCTTAAGGCGGGAGTCAAAGTGGGTTTTCCTATGCTGTTTGTACTTACCGATGGTATGGGATCCTAGGTAGGTTTTGTGTGTTTACTTTCTATTCCTTACTTAGCCTTACCCTTTTATTCGATCCTTATTTATGGCACATGAGTATATAGCATTATGATTAGTGGGGTTTGGCTGATCTGGAGCATATGCATGTTCCCTTACTTCGTCTAGGTTTTCGGGTACTAGTCACTATGCTCTATGTTCACCATGTTTAGTTTTTGTATATTTTTACTTATACTGTCGGTATCTTACCTTTCTGCTTATCTATTAGTCTTATCATTTCCCTCCTTTGATTGACCTATTTTACTTTCCTCACCATTATTACTCGCATATTATTTTAGCCCAGTCGGTCAAAGATGCCTATTGGGTACCTTATTTGGTACTCATGCTGCTTTTCTGTACCTTTTCCTTGGTGCAAATACCAGCAGGGGTTATTGGAGACGTCATGATCATGTGGAGTAGATTCAGCTGATTGCGAAAATTATGGTGAGCTTTGCCGTCCAAGCTGACTGTGGTTTTCTTAAGTTCGGCTTTCTTACTCTGTCTACAGCAAACCCTGTGTTGTACTAGTGTTGTAGTAGTTACTTTGTACTTTCTATATTTTCGATATTCTGTATAGTAGCTCCATATGCCATCAATACAAGGTTTTGGGATTCGGGCTATGTATGTATTCCTTCTGGCTTCTGTTATTTTATGTATTGTTTTAAGAGCTTATAGCCTATTGTGTGTAGCTCTGGGCTATAGGGTTAGGCTTTTCTATAGGAAGGTTATAGACGCCATCATGACCTAAATTTTGGGTCGTGACAAAGTGGTACCAGAGCAAGTGCTGGTGTAGGATCACTAATAGAGTGGTACGCGAAAGGCATAAACATAAAAGAACGGAAGCTAGAAGGAATACATACATAACTCAAATCCAAAAACCTAGTGTTTGATAGCAGATGGAGCTATTATATAGAATAACATAAACATAGAAAATACAAAGAAACTACTATAATAGTAGTACAACATAGGGCATGTTCTAGACAAAATAAGCAAGCTGATCTCAAGAAAACTACAGTCGGCTCGAACGGCAAAGCTCACTATAATCTTTGCAATAAGCTGAATCTACTCAGCACGATCACGGCGTCTTCGATAACCCCTGCCAGTATCTGCACCAAGGAAAAGGTACATATATGCAACATGAGTACCAAACAAGGTACCCAGTAGGCATCATCGACTGACTGGGCTAAAATAAGATGTGAGTAATAACGACAAGGAAAGTAAAATAGGTCAATAACATTAGGGAAATGGTAAGACTAATAGATAAGAAGAAAAGTAAGATACCGGCAGTATAAGTACAAGTCTACAAAAACTAAACATGGGGAACATAGACCCTAGTGACCAGTACCCGAAAACCCAAAGATGAAATAAGGGAACATACCTATGCTCCAGCTCAGCCAAACTCCATTAATCTTAATGCTATACAAGCATGTGCCATGAATAAGGATCGAATAGAAGGGTACGACTAAGTAAGGAATGGAAAGTAAACACACAAAACCTACCTAGCATCCTATACCATCGGTAAGTACAAACAACACAACAAAACCCTCTATCATTCCCCCCTTAAGCCCGGTGGGCCCACACCAGACAAAGAAAATACACAGGGGTGCAGAAAAGTAATGTGGACCGGTACCATCAGTGCTAATAACCATGGCCTTGCCCTATTAGTGCCAAAAGCCGGGGCCTCGCTCCCTATCAGTGCCAGTAACCAAGGCCTCACCCTCACAATACCAACATCGGATACACACCCCATGTCAGTACCGGTAATCAGGGCCTTACCATCATAATATGACTCTCGGACATACACACCCTGTAAGTGCCAATAATCAGGGCCTCACCCTCAAAATAACAAAACCCGAGGCCTCACACCCACAGTGCCAATAACCAGCCAATAAATAATATATAGGAGCCTCAACACAAATAGCAACAACAATTTAAATCATAATGGAAACAGAAAGTAAATAAAGTCTAGGATCGTCCAAAGTCCACCAGCTAAGAACTCATCTCACCACACTCGTCGCACAACAGCTAAAATAGCTCCCAGGGTTGGTGGCCTTTACACTTGGCGGCCAAGACCCCAGTATACAACCCTTCACCCTCTATCCCTCACACAGGCCCCCGGGATCCAACAAGGATATCGATAAAAATACAATATTAAACATAAAAGCCCAGCCTACACTACTATCCATATCACAAGAAAAAATAATAACCCAGTGTACGATGTACATAAATAATCCTAGCCTACTTGGTCATCGACGACGATCCCCAAAGTGTGCGCACTGTGGACCCGAAGCTCCAACATAGACAATATGATCCAAACTTGAAAGACTAGAACCATGAACTCATACAGTCACACACACAACTCACCTTGTCTTGAAATAGCTCAAAACCAACTCACAAACCCAAAGTAAAGCAATAAAATGACAATGCAAATGCTGGTAAATGAAGGGGGAAACCCTATTTATAGACTACAGGGCCACTAGGGCGCCATTTTGTCCATGGGGCAACCCTGCCAGGTCGACCCAATGGGTATAGGGGAGACCTCCCCAGGGAGGCTCGTGGACGCAAGAGCGACCTCGCTAGGGTGGCCAAGAGTCCGAAGGTGCGATCTGTGACCTGCAGCAACTCTATAAAAACTACTATAAAAACTATGAAAACTTCTAGGGGCCTAAACGAGCATCCCAAGTCCAATTCCAACAAATTAAAAGTGCATTTTAGGTGAAAATGCACTATGGACTCAACAGAATTAATAAAATGACCAACCGAGGCTGTTTAAGAGAAAAGGACCCAAACTCAAAAGGATCAAAATGAGCCAAACTAAGGACTTCCTACAACTCTACTCAAATTAAGCCTAGATAACTCCGGAAGCGAACCAATGACTCAACTAGCCCAACCTTAATATTCCAAGGCTGGTGGAATTTTCGGAAACCCGATCCGACGCTTCGATCACCGAAAGACCACCCAAGCTTCAAAAGAGATTTGGCTCGGATGAATTTCCACAAAGAAACCCTAACTCAAAACTAAAGGACCAGGACACAAATTTAAGGTCTATATAGACCAAAGTTGGCATTCCAAAGCTAACAAAACTATCAAAATTTGATTTCAAGAGCGTTTAATATAATTAAACTCTTGAGTTTCACTGTTTTAAAACTGAAACTTCAAAATAAGAAAACTGAGATAACGAGCAAATGAGTAGCCAAGGCATCGAGCTATTGGTCCCAGCAAGTCATAAATGAGTTGGAGCAACTATCAAACAACTCTAAGCACAAAAAAGGATTGAAAATAAGGAAATGACCAAACGGGTCATTACAGTGGTCTTGGTTTCATATCCAATAGGCAAAGAGTTTAGTTTTTTGGCTTCTATTCCATAATTTGACAGTACGAGTAGTGTTCTTGAATAGTAAAGTTCGTGGTTGGGTCTCATGTACCCTTAAAAGTTAAATAAGAAGCTGATGGATTCACTCATGGAGACTCAATATGAGGTATGGTCTTGTAAACCATGAGTCATATTATTGAAGTCTAGGACTCATAAAGTGACTTCTATTTTGGACAACTTTTAGTAAAGGGCTATAAATCATTACTACTAACTCCAAATGACACGTGGCTTATTGTGTTGGAAACTATACTCAAATAGATTTCTATATATAGGTCATGGGTCACCTATGTTATTAAATATCAAAAGATATGGCCTCTTAAAACTGATCCAATCATAAAGTAACATTAAAATAAGCAAATTTGGAAGGGTCTTGAATTCAACTTTGGGGTATGGGTTATTTATGACCGCAAATCACCTATGACCCTCATACCTTACTTAATTTATGATATTATCACCAAGTAACAAGATTCAAGGTGTTACACTATTTAGTTATTGGCTCAAGCAGTAACTAACAAAGTCACCCAACAAGTTGCTGCTCTTGTAGCCTCGGCGGGAGATACCATTGATGCTTGGGTCAAAGACTTCATCATAATGGGTGTTCCTGAGTTTACTAAGCCAAAGGTAGAAGAGGATTCTCATAAAGTTCTAGTTGAGATGGTTAAGGTCTTTGATGTAATGCAGATTCATAGGGTAGATAGAGGGGAGTTGGCATCCTACCAACTCAAGGATATGTCTCACCCAGTTGAAGGAGTATAGGGGTGTTGGTGTTGCCCCTATTTTTCGGGAATGTTTTACTTAAGCTTCTCTAGATAGGTATTTCCCTAGAGAGTTAAAGGAAGAAAATGCTGAAGATTCATGAACCTCAGGCAAGGCTTTATATCCGGGAAGGAGTACGACCTTAGGTTCATGCCTAGTACTAGAATAAGTAAGTATGTGTCTAGGATAAATGATTTTGTAAAGAAGGAGTGTAATACTTTTATGCTTATTGGAGACATGAACATCTGCAAACTTATGACTAATGCTTAGCAGAAAGAGGAGGAGAGGTTGATAGAGAGGAAGAAACATAATAAGAGGGCTAGGTTTAATCAGTCTTGTCAGAGTCAATAGAAGTGTTTTGGTGGGGGCAATATGCCTTCTTCTCAACAATAATTTCAAAATTGCACACATTCTATATGATCTTAGTTTTTCATAAACATCATTAGTTATCTAATTGTTGATTCCGGGGGTGAAATTATGACTTAGGGATTTATAGTCCTCTAATCACTATTTATATAATCTCCACAACTACTTTGATTGACTTGTGTTGTGGTGATTTAACATAAATGCATTATAGTTATATTCCCAATTTAACCAAGTGAGTAAACTAAGTACACGATCATGTCTTAATTGCAAATCATGTTCGTTATTCTAATGTTAGAGTCAAGAAACAAAATCTCACTCCTTACACCAGATTAGTGCATATTCCGAGTTATATATCTATTCTAATTGTGTCCAAGCAATTAGAATACATTAATTCCTAAGCATAAGAACAATTAACAATGAGAAATAATTAATAGTTTATATCAAACCAATTTCATACAACATGTGCTAGTCATAACCCTAGAACAAGGAGTTTTAGCCAAGAATAGTCATGTTCAATTAAGAAAATAATATATGTAACATTAACTTACTGGAATTGAACGATAGAGTAACCCTAGGTTGCTTGAATATCTTCTGTACTTGATATTTTATATCCCAAGTGTTGTTATACTCCCCAGAACGTCGCATTAAGTCTTATATAGATGCCCAAGCAAAAAGACTGTTTGCCCCCAACAAATCATGCAAGTTGAAGACAATTGCTGTACGAATAAACAAAGGATCACGAAACGATCCCAATCGTGATGGGAAGTCAATCACTTCATGATCCCTATCATGATTGGGCCAATTTTCCTGCATTTCTTCCCTGCTCATTCCAGCTTCAATTCCCACTTGATTTATATTCCTTAAGGCTCCAAATATACCTAAAATAGGCTAATCATATAGGTTAGTAATGCTACATGTGTATTTATAATAAGATTCTCAAAAACTACATAATAATTCTCGAGACTAAGTCAAAACATGGGAATTAAATAACTTTAAGGAATATAAATAAGCCTAAGATCACCACCCAACACTTAGACTTTTGTTCGTCCTCGAAATTAGTTACACACACAAAACCAACCTAAAAGTCAATGATCGAATTCACATGATACATTAGCTATGTCCTAACAATTTAATTGGAAACTTACACACTTTAACCATTAACCAAACATCAATACAATAGATCCCTAGGCAAAGAATATACGCTAATACATTACTCAACACAATTTGAATTTGTAGGTCAACTTGACACTTAAATGAAACTAACCAATTGTGTACACCATGACTCCCCAAGTGTACCCTCATAAGAAAGAATAGTCCAGGCACTTGTCAATTCATAGAATTGACTATCATTTTAAGGACTCTTTAGCAATTATGCCCAAATCTCACACACAAAGAATTCATATGCATGCACAACTTTCCCATTATGTACATCTCAACTAATTAAGCATGCATTGACTAGAATAAAATAGGATTTTAATGGGTTGTAATGTAGGCTAAGGTACGAGAAAGAAAACTTTATAAAGTGATTTAAACTTCCCTAAGAAATTTACACTTTTTATTTCCCAACAACCTTTAATCCTCTACTTCATTCTTTAACCTTTTTGAAGTCTCTTTTCACTAACCAACTCACTTTTTTTTCAAGAATCCCTTACTCGTTTTTAATTTTTATCACTTTATGTTTTCTTTGTTTCTCTTATCATTTTTTTCTAAGTGCTTTTTGTTGGCATGTTGGCTCTTTATCCAAAAAGGTCTTTGTACCATATTACACTCATTGGTACCCCTTTTTTCTCCTTTTTCCTTTATTCATATTTCCAACTCTAATCATAGCTTCTGTACTAGTGCTAATAGAAGAAAGGTTTAAAAATAGGGATTCAATAAATAAGATAAAGGCAAAGTTACGGCTACCAAAGAATAGGCAATACGCTCAAAGGGATGAATAGAGATACTATATCTAAATAGGCTAATATTTTACGAAACGTATCAACAAGGGCTTATATTATTTTCTAGTCAAAACAGTACTTTTTATTTTGCCTCGATAACATGTAGGGAAAGTTCCTAGACTAAGATACATGACATGGTAAATGCAAGAATCTAACCTCACTTGGCACATTGGATCGACTAGCATTACACAAAAGTTATGTCCCCAATAAGCACAAATTGAATAATATTTCATTATTACCTTTTAGTGCTAAGAGTTATATTATGTGTATATCTCACCCGGTAACCTACTCATTGCGCTCAGTTGTAGTTCGAAGTTATTCCAAAGTTGGGGACACTATCTAATGCTCTAAGTGTTGCAATCATTGCAAGGTTCCACCTATTCTATTCTATCTAAGACTAATTTTCCTTAAGATGGTCATCATCCATCCATCGTCGGGAAAAATCCTTTATTCTATGATGAAAAATAAAATAAAATAAAAAAATAACTACCTATTTCAGAGAAAGGGGACTATCCTCAGAAAAGAGTTGGCAAGAAAAACTAAGGAACCCAAAAGAAAAATAAAATAAAAAAATTAATGTACAAAAAGTAAAATACATAAACTAAAACAAATATTACATAATCAATAAGATTTAAAAGTACAATACGACCAAAAATAAAACATACATAAACAACAAATAGAAAAAGTACAACATAATAAAAATTTGAATTTAAACAACCTAAGTCATACCATCACACCTTTTAATCAACCAAGCAAGGATATTTATAGTCCCCACCCCACACTTAAAAATCAAGCACTGTCCTCAGTGCATAAAATATAATAAAGATAAGGGCTTAAAACACCCACGTCAGACGTCCATGTCCTCCAAGTCAGAGATGTGAAGGACCTTCTTTCTCACTCATTATATTATTATCTCCCATAGCATCTCCTTCTTCAGCGTCACTCTCTGCCTTAGCATTAGAATCCCCATGTGCATATTTATCTTCAGTGGGGACATCATCTTCGTGGGCCTAACAAAAGCAAGCCTAATCCTGCACATTGTGTGAGCATGATCATTCAGTAAGTACTATAAGTGGAAAAAATTTATCTCTTCTTCCATTGCAGGCCTATCACTGATTTCCAGCCTCAATATTTCAGTTCTATACATAAAACCAACACAACTTTCATACATAGCATTGCGTTTTTGGTGCATCAATTTCTGTCCACCGCCACCCTCAGCTGCAACCTTCCTTTTTGTCGAGGATGGATGGCATATGCCGGATCTTATTCAATCACTTATCCATGTAGAAATTGGGTGATCATGCTCCCAAAGTTTTACCTCTACTATCGATTGTATGGTGACTTCTTTATTGAAGCTCGAATGTTCCACTACTACTAATTTCCATGCCTATCATCAATGCATAGACAAGGCATACTCGACTTTAAATTACAATAGTGTAGTATTTAATCAGCATAAAACAATGGTTGACAGTCTTCAACCAACAACGGGCTTCCTTGTTAAAATAAGAGAAGGAAAGGGCTGCGTGGCGCCCTTGAAAATCCCGAATCCATCGGGCCTGTGAGTTCACACCACACAGGGTATGGAGAATCTTTTGATATGGTGGGTGCCTCCATAATCTCGTAATGATGTCATGTCTGTCACATTATTTATGTTCAATAGATTATTTAGAAAGGTCGTTATCCAAAAAATGTGCCCTCACACCTTTACCTCATCAGTCTCCCGTCGGATTACAATTTGCATGGAATTCTTGGACCAAGTTGATATTACACCCACCTTGATCCTCAAAGATGAAATCCAAGCCGAGCTAACAAACCTTGGTGAAAATCAACGAAAGCTATGTAGCCAAACTGGCCCTGTCAATCCGCTCAATAGGAAGGTATCGAGATATAGAGTTTTGTTGGTACCAGGTCTTTCCCGAATCTTCTACAGCAACAATACCAAACCTGCAATGTTTCACCTTAGGAGGTACCACAAGACGTGGCTCCTTGGGATAAGAATTAAGGGCTCTTTCAGATCTTTCCCAAGAAGAACTAGACCCAACCATGGCAACTTCGTGTGGGTGAACTACTTTGGTGGATTTTAGCAGCATATTCCTATAAATAAGGACATGTATTAGTATGGCCGTAGGAACACATAAGAAAAAAAAATGGGTGGGGTTAACACCTTATACTTAAGCTTGAACACATCACACACTTGACAGTCAATATATATAGGGTACGTCAGACTTCCCCTAACGATTACAATTTAAAACCAAGTGTGTGTCTATATGTTCACATCATTCTATTAACTTAGTTACAACCTCCAATTAAGTGATTGTATCACACCCAATTAGACCCGCACGTTAGCAATAACACATATATTAATGATATACAATGGTGGGATGGTGGAAACCACCCCACACTTAGCCCATAACACATATCAACACAACTAAATTGCAGCAAAAATAGAATTTGCACTAGTAATATAACTGCAAGGTACTTAGACTTTCCTCTCTAATGTGTATTATGCAGTCTCTATGGATCAAAGTTCATTACTCAAACCAATTTAGTCTCAATAACGTGCAAGGTATGTTAAATTTATGACAAAGGAACAAAAATACACTAAAAATTGAAATAAACTAAATTACACAAACTATTTGCATAGTAGATATGGACAACTTATAGTTCATTTAACATTATCACAAAAAAGTAAGGTATTCAAAGTCACTCCCCAAAATAAACAGTTCGTCTACACCACCAACTCCTCCATACCATAACTTAAGTGATGCTATAACATAACCAGGATTTCAGTTTTAAGCAATATTCATGGCATAATCAAGAGCAAAGGATTACCAATATAGTTAGATGCGCAACAATGGTGAAAATTATCTTTAAAATATGCTCCATAATAATAACCCATGAGAGATAAAAGAGGAGAGATGAAGAGAATACTTTAGATTCTTGACCTTGAAAGCAATGGAAGTTGATGAGCAAGGAAGAAGGAAATACTTAGAATATTTGTGGAGAGAAAACAAAGAGGTATATCCATTAAAATAGATTTTTGACCTAAAAATACTCCATCATGATGTGACATATCGTGATGGAATAATTTTTTCACCCAGTGTCTTATCATGATACATATCACATCGTGATGCCTATCCTTATGGTCAAACCCACACTCCAGAATCTCATCACAATAAGCATCATGTCGTGATGCCCATCATGATGGAACTCCTAGGTAACTAGAGTCTCATCATGATAAGCATCACGTTGTGATTCCCATCGTGATGTAACTCTAACTATCTAGAGTCTTACCATGGTAAGCATCATGTCGTTTTGCCCATCGTAGTAGGACTCTAGCATTCTAGTGGATGATCACGATGTGTATCATGATGTGATTTCCATTGTGATCGATCCATACTTGGACATTTTGAGAAAAATTCCATCGTAAGCATACCTTTTTCTCCCATATATTCATGTACTAGGAAATATAAAATAATATGAATTAAAAACATAAAAAATAAAAAGTTCTTACAAATCACAGGTTGCCTCTCGTGTAGAACCTGTTTTAAGGTTGTGGAACAACCCATATAATATCATGCATCCACCATCTCGATGGACATTATCCAAGATCAATAGGGACAATAGTGCTTGATCCTCTAACCATTAACCAAAAATGTTTGGTTGGACTTGTAATCTTGGAGCTCAATCTCTTTATATTTTGCAACATTTATAATAACCGGTACTGACACTTCACTATCTAGGTCAAGCACTGTGATTGCCGGTAACTCCCTGCCGCTACATCAATCAACACATAACCAGTAGCGAGAATGGAACTCCCCAAAATAAATGGGACTTCCAGATTTGGCTCAAATCCAGAATAATAAAGTGCACAGAAAAGATCAGCAATCCCACCTATACCAACATATCTTGCCTTATGCCAAGAGTTCTAACGAAAGATCGATTGGCCCACTGTATAATGATAGTGATGGGTCTTAGATTATCCAAAACCA
>JBDJHY010210580.1:0-11420 GCA_039654485.1 Withania somnifera | reverse complement strand
ACCAAAAGAATATTGGAATTCTTGCTACAAGTTATTTCGTGCCGCAAATGGTGATACTTTTGTCATCACTCTCATCAGCAAACCCATAAATATCTAACTCTTTCTAGGTTACATGATAAAACATCAAGTTTATGGATCAGAATTACTAGGAAAGGATCTCTTGATTGGATTTGATATCCTACATAATCTCAAAACGGTATCTTGGAATAAGGAAAGTTTGAAACATAAAAATCATTTGTTACCTTGGATCAGGACATTACATCTGTACCCAGTGGAGTTACAATCTACAATGAAGGAGGAAATAACTCGTACTTCTTGTACGGTGTCCCATACGGAATTCCTTAAAAAATGCTGTCATCTTCTTTGTGTTTTTACCTTTCAAAAGAAACGAAGATATCAATCCAATGAAAGCAAGTCACCAAGGTATGAATCCAGATCACTATGTCCTGACCGTTAAAGAGGTTGACCAGTTACAAGCAGATAGACTCATAGAAAACACCAAATCACAGTGGGCTTCTGAGGCATTTTATGTTAACAAAAGATCTGAACAAGCTAAAGGAAAATTGGGGTTGGTTATCAATTATCAACCCCTTAATCACTTTTCGAAGATATAAATTTCCTCTACCAAAACGAGAAGTACTATTTCAAAAGCTTCCTCAGGCAAAGATCTTCTCGAAGTTCGATCTAAAGTCTGGGTTTTGGCAACTTGGCATCCATCCAGCTGAGAGGCCTAAGACAGGGTTTTGCATACCAGAAAGGCATTATCATTGGATAATTGTCGCTTTTGGACTCAAACCAGCTCCATCTCCGTTCCAGAAGGCTATGACAAACATTTTTCAACCTATCATAGAAAATGCTCTGGTTAACATTAATGATATCCTCTTGTTCTCACCAGAGATAGACTCTCATTATAGTTTATTGTCAAAATTCCATGACTTGGTAAGGAATTATGGAATCATGCTTGTAGAGAAGAAAATGATCATCGGAGAAACAAATATTGACTTCTTGGGGATGCACATTTCAAATGGTCAAGAGATAGTACTTCTTGTTTTGGTAGAGCTCAAAAAACCATTTCTCCGATCTTTCCAGTCATATACAGTGTCAAACATGATATCCTCTTGTTCTCACCAGAAAATCTATATCCGATTCTTTGGCCGATCGAAGGTCCTCTTCTTAGATTACCATTAAACCCCAAATTCCGTTTCTTATTCATTCTGAAGTGCAATAATAGTTTCATGTTTGAATTCCCAAATGAAGCCTACTTGGTCCTTTGGTATTTTGTGGAAAGTGCCAATTTGGAATATTTTTGACGAATGGAGTCTTTTTTGATATTTAGCATGCATCGCTAAGGGCAACAATAAAAGGAAGCATAAAGTTCTTTTTAAATGACTATGCCTCTTTGGAAATTTAAAATTTTGGTAGGACTAGCTTCGTCTAGATGGAAGCAGTTTTAATGGAGTGCGTGAACAACGATACATTCTACTCACATTCGAGTGTAAAAGAAGTTCCACAATTCAAGGGGAGCAAATTATTATCAACAGAGAGTATTCCTGTACATTCTGGCATGATAAGGAGTACGCAAATAGCCTCCCCAGCCTTGATTATCCTGAGCTCATATGTGCTTTGAATAACATTAATATCAAGGAGTCCTCAATGAAGTCCCAAGGCAAGCTGGTGCACAACATTCCCTGAGGTTTATGCTATCCAAATGACTGATTGTTTGGTGTTTCTGATGATAATGATGTGGAGCCATCCCTTTTTTTGGTAGGGGGGAAAGAGTATTAGAGACACTTCATGTAATAGTTAAAATAAAGAATAAAAGTGTCATGTACAAAAAAATACAAATCTATTCTTGTATTGTCGTATTAGGTGAGTCATTTGTGTGAGTCATCTGTAATATAAAGTAGCATGTGTATCATGTGTAGTGTGTAGTAGAAGCTTTGGATTATCCTTATCCAGTAAGATAAGATATCCTAGCTTCTAATTGGTTTGTGATATTTCCGGATACCCCATTAACTTAGTAGAAATAGGGTATCCTTGTAATAGGTTGGGGCAGACTATCTCAGATTATCTCTTATATAAAAAAACATCTTTTTTTATAATATCTTCTCTCTACTGTAACCCTCCTTTGTGGTTGTACCTCTCTGAGTGAGTTGTAAATTTTCCGACAAGCCAGCCTCCAGCTTTGTAAATCTTCTACAACGATCCCAAATTTATAACTAAACTCTTTTAATACTTGGGTGAACCAACTATTGTTGAAAACCTTGTGTCTTTTCTAGGTTAACAAGACCCCTATATAGGTATGTTTTCTCGTACAAAACCTAGACAAAAACGAGTTTCTTTCCTTTTCTATCAAGAAATAAAATTTTGAATCCTAATTAAATACGGATACCACAAGGACCACAAAATTAATTACCAAGGCTCCCCTTATGGAAGTTCCAAAAATCTCATCTGAATTATTCTTACTATAATAAATCACATCATTCCCAGGAGGAATTCGTAATTGCGCTCCTCCGTTTGTATTTGAATTCCCTATAAACAACGCATATACGTTTTCATTGAGTCAAACCTTGCACACATGAAATAAGTTAAGCAGTGCTCTAAAAAAATCAATCGTTGAATTAAATTCGTGAATAATTTAGTTTATTGATTGGTAGTTGTAATCATAACTTGATGAATTACACAAGTGGTTAATAGGGAATCAAAATACAAATGAAGTGGAACTATTAATAGAATGATTTCTGATTTTTGTGGTGTTTCCATTAAAAAAAATCTCAATAATTCATTTTATGGTCCTTGTTGTGCTCATATTTAATTAGGACTCACTTATCTTTGGGCAAAAAAGGAAAAAAACCTCGGTTTTGGACAGAAAATGTGCGTGTTCTTGAAACTCGTTTTTGTGTAGGCTTTTGGATAGAAAATGTGTGTGTTCTTCTTCTCCGCCTTCTCTTCCTGCTCCTGCTCTTGCTCCTGCTCCTCGTTCTTCATATGCTCCTTCTACTTCTTCTAGTCTTTGTTCTCCTTCTCCTTCTCCTTCTCCTTCTCCTTCTCCTACTACTAATAGTAGTAGTTTCTTTCTCATCATGGCTAACCTATGGTGTAACGGTTGTTGTGCCAATAGCAGCGCTGGGCAACTAAGTTTGTAGGGAAGAACTGTTACGCCGTGGGAAAACCTTCTTTATACAAGTTCTCGCTGAGGTTTGTGGGCAGCTAAGTCGGTATGGAAGAACTGTTGCGCCACAGGAAATCCTTCTCTATACAAGTTCTTGGATGAGGTTATTGAACAGAACATCGATACTACTAAAAGATAAGTTTTCAAACATTGCGCACCAAGTATTGAAAGAGCTCGACTGATAATTTGGGATCGCTCTGAAGGGTCCGAGTTTGACTCTACTACTAAAAAAATCAAGTACTTCTAGGGCTTTTTCTAAAAGAGCTCGATTGTTAATTTGGGTCTCTCTAAAGTGCTGAAATTCGACTTAGTTGAAGATATTTGTTCATGCTTCGAGAGGTATTTCTCAAGTTGTATACTTGCACATTTGTATGTTCTACATGATCTTATGTGTAATCTATTATTTAAGTAGACAATATTGTTTTGGAATGCTTCCATTGTGTATGTTTAGCAATAATTTTCTATTTGGATTTTTAACCATGACAATTGTTAGAATATATAAACGGTGAGTTTTGATACCAAAATTATACATTTCTATTCATTTGAGAGATAAAAATTTATAGTACAAGAAAAATAAATAACTAGCAATCAGATCCCTTGATTCTAGGAGATTCGAGAATCAAAGGATGATTTTATTTGATCTAATTTCCTAAACTTTATAATAACATATCAAATTTAATTTTATCAAATCAATTTAGATCCTACAAAATCAGATTGGATGTCATAATTAGATATTCACAAATCAACACTTCCCTCAAGTTGTCATGTAAATATTTGTCATGCCAAACTTGCTTACAAGAATTTCAAATTTTGGTTTAAATAATTCTTTTCGTAAAAATATCCGTAATTTGCTGATTTGTTGGGACGAAAGGCATGCATAAACTTCCTTCTTCAATCTTCTCTTTTATGAAGTGCCTATCCATCTCAATATGCTTCGTTCTATATGTTGAACTGAATTGTGAGCAAATGTTAAAGCGGCTTTGTTGTCACAGTACAACTTCATTGGTAAAGCAAACAGTTTTTTCAATTCTTCCATCATCTTATTGAGTCAAATCATTTCACAGATCCCATATGCCATAGACCGATATTCAGCTTCAACACTACTATGGACGACAACATTATGCTTTTTACTCCTCCAAGTCACAAGATTTCCCAGATAAATGTGCAATATCCGGACAGACCTTCTGTCAGTAGTAGGTTCTGATCCTTCTCAGTCTGCATCTGGAAAGCTTTCAGTGCCCCTATGTTGATTTTTTTTGAAAACTAATCCATTCCCTGGTGAGTTATTTGTTATCTTAGAATCCTATAAACTGCTTCGTGTGCTCTTCTTTCGGAGAGTGCATAAATGGACTGACTAAACTTATAGCAAAAACTATATCTGGTCGAGTGTGATAAGTAGATCAATTTTGCAACTAGTCTTTGATACCGATTTTGGTCAACTGAATTTGCTTACTTGTTTTCGAAATTTATATTCAGATCAATAGGTGTTTCAGTCGGACGACAACCACTCATCCATGTCTCGTTTAGAAGATCTAGTACATATTTCCTTTGTGACACCATAATCCCTTCTTCAGATCTTGCTACTTCCATGCCAAGAAAATACTTCAACTTGCCCAAATCTTTGATCTCCAACTCCAAGGCCATTTGATTTTTTAAATTCTTCATGTCAGACAAGTCATCTCTAATAAGTATCGATATATACTATCACGTTAGTTGTCTTTCCTTCTAGAGAGTGTCGAATGAAATTGGTATGATCTGCTTGCCCTTGAGCGTATCCTTTTTTTACTAACCGAGTAAACCTCTCAGGCCAAGTTCTTGGAGATTGTTTGAGCCCGTAGAGAGATTTCTTTAGCTTGCACGTTCTAGTTTCATAACTTCAAAACCTGGAGGAGGATCATGTGGACTTCTTCGAGTTTTCCATGCAAGAATGCGTTCTTCACGTCTAGTTGTTGAAGGGCCAATCAACGTTGGCAACAATGGTCAAAAGAACCCTGATTGAATTTAACTTGGCAACTGGAGCAAATGTCTTAAGATAGTCAATCCCATAGGTCTGAGTAAACCCTTTTGCGACCAAACGTGTTTTATCTCTCCGGTGACCCATCTGATTTAAGCTTGATGGTGAACACCCATTTGCAACCCACTGTTTTCTTTCCACGTGGTAGTTCCACCATTTCCAGGTTTCATTTCTCTCAAGAGCATTCATCCCCCCTCTAGAATCGCCTCCATCCATTCGGGAACATTCAAAGCATCCTTCACGTTTCTCGGTATCTCCATTCCAGATAATTGAGAAAGAAAAGATATATAGGAAGGTGATAAGATGGGATGGTTGGTGAATTTTCTTGCCTCTTTACGTTTGGCAATCGAAAGATTAAGGTCTAAAGGAACAAGGGGTAAATTAGAATTAAGTTCGGGAGGATTACCTTGTATATCAGTGAGATCTTCCTCGGGTAGACATTTGGTGATGATGAGAATCCTTGATCTCTTTTTCTTGGTTCCAGTTTCTTCTCATTTAAACCTGTAATTCTTTTGTTTGTTTCCTGTCCTTGTCATTAATTGTATCATGAAATGACTCTATTGTCCTTGTTTCCGTATTTTCATTATTTAAATTGGGATCTCTTAACTTATCTGGGTTATTATTATCAAAAGTACTATTTCCGGTACTGGATCCTTTTGTTTCCTATACGTGATGTCAAGATCTTTGTTAACCCTCGAATCTTCACTATGTTTTTTCCCCCGAAGATGAGTTCCAAAAAACAATTGAGAATCAAAAAAAGTGTCATTCATTGTGATAATAACCTTCCTAGTATTTGGTTCTTAACACTTGTATCCCTTTTGACTAGGGGTATAGCCAACAAACACACATTTCTTAGCACGCGGATCAAGTTTACTCCTATTATGATCATGAATAAAAACAAATGCACTACACCCAAAGACTCTCAGTGATAGATCAACAGTCAATCTAGAAGTAGGGAAGTATGTCCTTAACATACTGAAAGGGGTTTTAAAATCTAGAACATGGGAAGGCATCCTATTAATGAGATAGATGGTTGTCAAAAGAGCCTCTCGCCAAAGGAATTTAGGGACTCTACTTGTAAACATTAAGGCCCTAGTTACTTCTATAAGATGCCTATTTTTTCTCTCAGCTACCTCATTTTTTTGGGGTGTATCAGGACAAGAACTATGGTGCACTCTTTCCTTCGAAGTGAAGAAATTACCTAGCTAGTCATTAAAAAACTCAAAGACATATTTGAATCTTCTCGTGAAATTGTGTCTCAACCATAACATAGAAAGCCTCAAAGACATTCTTTACTTCCCCTTTGTCTTTCAATAGGTATACCCATGTTAGTCTAGTGTGATCATCTATGAAACTCACAAACTAACTTTTTCCATTTACAGTTGCTACCCTAGAAGGTCCTCAAACATCGCTTTGAATTAACTTGAAGGGTTTTGTAGCATGGTATTTTTGGGAAGAAAAGGATGAACGTTATGTTTAGCCATTTCGCAAAATTCACACTGAAAAAAGATGTACTTTTATTCATAAACAGCTGAGGCAACAAAAGCATAATGCCGTCGGCTTGGTTCATTGTTGTCTCGATTAAAACTTTGTTCAAGGAATTCTCGGCTTCTATCGCTATTGCTGGGTGAGTAATCCAGTAAATTTTACTTTAGTAAGAATAAAGCTACTCTGATATCATGTAAGTTTTGGCACCAAGATGTACATTTCTATTCATCTTGAGAGATACAAATTTATAGTACAAGAAAAGTAAATAACTAGTAATCAGATCCTTGATTCTAGGAGATTGAGAATCAAGGGATAATTTTATTTGATCTAATTTCCTAAACTTTCTAATAACATATCAAATCTGATTTTATCACATCAATTTAGATCCTACAAAATTAAATTTAATCTCACAATTAGATATTCTCAAATCAACATAAACATATGGCTAATAGGACATACACTAGCACACAGAAGCAAGCATACGACTCGATTAGTTATATTTTCTACCAGAGAGAAAAGTATCCAACGAGGAGTCTTGCTTTTTGGAGCCATTATAGCCTCTAGTTGATTAGATCTCTATCCTGCGCCCTTACATGTGCCATAACTATGATCACATTTATCTCCATGGCAAGAACACTTTTATGATGTTTTATGAACTTGGTAAAGTGGCAATGGAGATTGCTCTAGCTCTCAAGTTCTACTTCCAGCAAAAGAGTTGTGGACACTACCTCTAGAACACTTTCCCTTAGTGGTTCTCTGCTTAGTGGTTCTCTGCTGCGTCTTATCAAGGTTGTAGGTTGTTTCTAGTCTTAGTTATATTACTATCTGCTGGTGAAGAACGCGTTATGGTTGGAAGAGGCAAGTGTTAGCCATGTTTGCAAACACGGACTAAAAGTTACTCGTTACCTCTGAGAGCGCATGGACTTTACCTCACATGATTGTTCCTTCGTGGAGTCACCCTAAGTTAAAGGACTAGAAAGATCTAGATTCTCAAGATCAGACAAACAGAAAGGGTTGAAGGAGTATAATGTGGCAATAGTACTGTAATTCAATTTGTAAAGATGAAGATTTTGGTCTTAAAGGCGGCGAAGAACTGTACATGCACAAATACTAGTAATAAAATGTAGAATTGAATTATCAATGTTAGAAGAACTTGAAAGAAGTTTTACTTTCTAACCCGATGTCAACTAAATTAGAATTGATGAAAGGCAATGAATCGGTTATGTACCCCGTTGTACCAATTCATTAGTGACAAGTCTCTTTCAAATTCTGCATCATACCTTTGTAGGTTAGGAGTTGGAGGATTATATTATACCTGCAGTTAACTCCTAATCTGATAGACCTGTTACTGTTTAAAATCTAACTGAAGATAGAACATCTGTGGAGGGAATATCTGGTTTTCCCTCATGTTCCATCCACTGGCCACATGTTGTATGAGCCTACTTGGGTGTTATCAATTGTCTCCTCACCTAATGAGAAGTATGGAGCTCTGACTTGGTAAATTCCTTCCTGGTTGTGTTTGTAGATTTATATTCATGCAAGAGCAAATTGGTTAGTCCGGACAGAATTCCACATCGAATAGCTCCCTCATCTTTCTCTATTAGTTATATGACAGATGTCTTATCCTTTTTTGGAAATAGCTTTATCATTTGAGAAGTCACTCTTATATTTGAGGTATGTTGATATTTTCTGAGGGTTTATTCACCTATTAGGTCTCTGTATCAATCACTAGGGGAATCGCTTGGCTAGATCCTTGAACAATGGCCCTCTGTGCTGTTGGAATTTGTAATTCATTGCAGTGACCACTTGCTCTTGCTGCTATGTTTTTCTCCCAGCCTTTTCCTATTGTTCAACCAGCCAAACATTTACTCCTAGTGATTTGGCTTAGTCTTACATTGGGGATATCCTTTCTGTATAAGATACTTGTCCAATTTTCCTTCTTTCCGTAGAAGTAACTTCTTCATTTGAGAAGTTGCTCCCATATACCTGAACCCTACTACCTTTGCAACCTATTTTACAGGTAAGTCCCATAGGTTGTATGGCGGTGGGAGGCTTCCATTTCCTCATAAAAGGCTTCTCATCCTGCACATTAGAAAATAGTTCAAACTTAGTTACTCGAGGATGTTCTTGGTTAGGAATGGCAAACGAGCTAGTCGAGTTGAATATGAGTCAATAAAAGTGAGTAAAATAAAAATGGGTTAAATACCCAACTCAACCCATATTTATAATGGGTAAAAAATGATTTACCTAATGGATAATATGGTTAGCAATGATTAATTATGATCAGTTGAAAGCTTAAAGCTTGTTTTTGAGGTGTGGGGGATAAGAAAAAAAATAATTTTCTTAATTTTTTTTTAAAATAATAAAAATTTATTTTTTTGGGATGGGGGATGGTTGGTTGCGGGGTTGCAGGGTTGCGGGGTTGCGGGGTGTTGGGTATGGGTTTGGTAAGAAAAGAATTTAACTTTTAAAAAAAATAAACTTGATAAAATAAAAAAATTAGTACCGCCCAATGACGAGATTAAACCCGTTTGAGAAGGACTATAAAATTGGTATCAGAGCCTATAATTGGAATATTATAACCGAAAGAATTTGTTAATCAGATAAATAAAATCAAAACACACTTATCTTTTGAAAAAATTAGAAGATCATATGAAATATATTGGCTTTGTAGAAAAACAAAAAGACATTATATAAATCAAAGAAGATTGTTATAAGAAAAAAGTAATAGAGATGAAGAAATAGCTTATTTAATAGAAGATAAAGAAATTAGTCTAAAAATATATAGAAAATTAGACATAGCATTTGAAAAATTAGTAAATATAAATCTTAATATAGATATATAAAATTTTCAAATAAATTATCATATGAATGATTTAGTAGAAAACACAACAGTACAATTTTAAAATGAATAAACATCCATCTTTTGAGACACCTAAAAGATTAAATAAAATGAAATGGATAGTCAAAAAATTAAAATAAATTTTAATTAAAATGAGAGAAGAAGCTACAGAATTAGTTATGTTAAATTGTACAAGAGAAACATATGGAGAATTAATAGATATAAATACAAATTTATATACACAAGAAGAAATTTTACATATAAAAGAAATAAATTTAAGGAAAATAATTAAAAGAGATAATAAATTAAATGAGTTAAATATTATAATAAAAGAATAATATAGAATTATTAATGAATTAAGGCATGGATAAAGATAAAAAGATAATAGATTCATTAGAAACATATTATCAAATGAATGAATATGAAGGAGGAATAATATAAACTTTAAGTTTAAACCAGAAACATATCAGAAAATACAAAAAGAAAAAGATGAATTATCAATAAAAAATATATTTAAGACCAAATGATTTGATAGAAATAAAGAAGTTAGATACATAGTTCAAAAGCATAAAAATATCATAGATATAACTAGTATAAATGGAAGAGCAAAGATAAAGAGAATTATCAAAATTATCTAGTAAAGAAGCTAAAAAATATAGGAATATTTATTTTAGAGGAGCAGAATTTACTATAAAAGCATATTTTAAGAAAAATATAGATACACCTATACAAATTTATATATTAGATGATAGAATATTAGGAAACTTGCAAGATGCATTAATATCAGTAATAAAAGGAAATTTAATTTATCAAAAAATAAAATTTACTATACAACCAGATTGTAGCATATCAATAAAAGATGAACATAAAAAAATTAGCTTTAACATTATATTATAAATTAAATGGAATAAATATGTCACCAGGAAGTAAGGTTATAAGTATTGAAACAAAAATGATATATGCATTAACAGAAAATCATCATGTTAGAAAACAAAATGAGACGAATATTTTAGTACCAATATTATATCAGGATATATTAGAAAAAATAAAACATAAAGATAATTCTAGAATAACAATACCAAAGGAAACATGTATGGATTTTAATCATAGAATATCAATAACATCACATAGAATATTACAAAAAACAAAAGGATATAGAATAAGTTTTATAAAAGAACTTATAATAGAAAGACCAAATAGTAGTACTTCAACACAACCACAAATATTAGACTTAATAAACATATTAATCTTGTCATTAATATGATATATTTGATTAACCACGAATATTAATCAGATTTTTTATTGGCTCTGATACCAATTTTAAAGTCTTTTTCATCCGGATTTAATCTTGTTAGTGAGAGGTAGTCCGCACGACGTCTAAGATCAAAACCTGATGATTTTTCATCATTTATTATCAATTTTTTTACAAGGATCTTTCATCATCTATTAACCTTAAAAAAGGGTGGAATATAGATGGCACATAAATAATAATAATACCAATTTTAATAATTTAATAACGAAAACAAATAATATTTTAATCTTGTTCATTTTTATTTTTAACTAGCTAAGATTTAATATTCATTTGATATCACTACTATAGAAGATAAATTCTTCTAAGATCATAAACACCAATTGTATACTTATCAAAATTATAATTAAAAAACATATAACATAAAAACATACCTCTTAATATATCTTCAGATCACCGGAGTTATCCACCTTCCTGGCTCAATTTTCCCTAATTCTTTTCACCGAAAATTTTTTAAAGAGATACTAGCCCGGAGCAAAGGATTTTCTCAACGAACTGTCCTCTAAAGATTATAAGAGATAAAAAAATTTAAACTAGTATGTTTCTAAATATAATTTTTCTAAGTATATTTCTTGGGTTTTATGATCTTAGAAGA
>JBDJHY010210579.1:0-21000 GCA_039654485.1 Withania somnifera | reverse complement strand
AACAACACCAAAAATTGAAAATCTTCCAAGATCAAAATGTGAATCACACCAAGAACACCAAAATTTCAACTTTTCCCAAATCAACCCGGAATTGGATGAAACTTGGCACCTAGGTTCCTAATGAGTTAGAAATGAATATTATCAACCTTTTAACACCAAAATAACACTTCGACTAGAGGATGATGGATCAAATGCCTTAGTGCTTAATATTCTTCACAAAAGGTTATCAAGAACCCTCAAGAATGGTTATAACCTTTCAATATCCAACCACCCTCAAACAAACTCCGTTCCCCCTCCAATTTTGGGTACGTGCTCCTTTTATTATGGGTAATAAACCCTACTATATCCTACGCACAGGAACACGCCCGAAATTTTAACCCCACGAACCCTAGTTTTTCCACCAACGTCAACAATGGAAAAAACCCCAAACACCCCGGAATGACTCCAAATCGAAGAAAATTGACCCAAAAATACTAGGGAAGCAAGATTAACACACTGGGAACACAGAATCAATACAAAACTTAAATTTTTTGGAAAATTTCCCCAAAAAGTAAAAATTTCCCTTTCTTTTTTTTGAATTTCTTTTGTTTATGAACTGAGGACTGTAATTCAATGGAACGAATTACAAGCCTAAGATATGATATCAAATAATGTGGATCAGTGTACGAAATACATAAGGTATTAGGGAGAAAGAAACAAAAAGAAAAACAATATGCAGAAACTTACAATTAACCCTAGGTTTATGAACAACAAGGGACTAGGTACCCTCACCTTTTAATTGAACCTATGGATTGATGATAAATTCCAACAACAATCTATGGAAAATCAAAATGAGTCCACAAATGGAAAATCCTTCAATTTTTGTAAAAAGAAGTTATTGTTGCAACTAAGGGAATCCACCCACAATTGCGTTCTAAGATTATGCTAAATTATGCTACGCTATGCTAAGCTATGTCTACGCTCTCAAAGGAGTTCCATATCAATTTCATCAAGTATAAGAATGAAATGCTGCAAACTTGAGTATTTATAGCTATTACAAGTTTGCACAAAAGGCACTTTGGCCCCCAAAATCTTGACATCTCCACATAAGCCCCTGAAGTTCTGGAATCTTCATTTTGTCCCCTCAAGTCTTTGAGTTGTTACTTCTTACACCTCCCAAAGATTGAATGTCCCTTGACATGGCTTGATGAAGGCTTTCCAAGCATCTCTCTTTCGTATAGTCGCTTTCAATTCTTGCAACTCTTGCGCCTGACTCCATGTAAATGGCTGGGATGGGTAAGTGCTACCCGTGCTCGTATCAGGTGTGGTCTACTTTAGTTGTTAATGGTTGTTTAGGCTGGATACGCTGAAAGTTTAAGATAATTATAGTTAAATTGGGTCATACATCAATAGAATGAAAACTATATCTAAGATTTAGACTACCCATTAATCTTCTCCAAATCTAGAAGGCGAGTTATTTAAAGAGTAATTGATCTTATGCAATGTATAGTTGGTAAACTAATTTTGTCACTACCCAATTTCTCAGGTCATGAGGGAAACTACATGCAACCGTAGGAGAACCATCCAACAAGAACACAAAACATGAATAATACACTAATAGATAAAGAATATAGATAAACAAAGTACAAGGATAAACAGAAGTCTAAACAAAGTCAATAACAACCCCGAAACCTGATATCAAGTACACGAGCCACTAAAATATGAGTAAAATGTAAAATAAAAAATATAATGTCTTTCCCAGAAACAAGTAACCAAAAGAGATATAAAGAAAGTTAAAAGGAAAGCTCCGTATGCCAAATGCCATCATCTACCTCAGCAACAAAATTATAGCCCGAAATCAGGAATCAACATGGACAACTCGTACTCAGTTCTCCACTAAAAGATGCGAAAGTGTAGTATGAGTAACAAAATAACATGTAGCCAGTAGGCATCATAGGGTGATTGGGCTTATATAAGAAATAAAAATAGTTAATAGACATATAAAGAACACAAGTCACAAAAATCAAACAAGTAAAGCAAACAAGGAAACTATCTAACAGGATAAGGTAAATAAATACCCTATATAACTAACTATCAATAAGGAAAATTTTGACCGACAAAGGAAGAACATACCTAAATCCATCTCATTTAGTAAGAAGCACAAGTAAATTACAGAAAGTGATGGTAAATTAGTAACCTCAAATAACAAAAATAGAAAGGATAGGTAACAATAATAATTATAACAAATAAGGAGGTATGAAAGGAAATCCAACAAATATTTCTCTAAACCATAAAAGTAAATCAGAATAGTAATAAGTAAAGGAGCAACCCATGACACTACATAATACTGAGAGATACAAATAGGATAATGCAAACTTTTCAGTGTCTCATACCACCGGATTGTACAAATAACAATCAACACTCAAGGAGATAATATACATAATGATGTGATGCATGATAAATGTAAATGTGTATTCTCCTCATTCGATACCCGAAGGTCTGGAAGGCAGGACCCATGGAAGGAGTTCCCCCTTTACCTGCTACTCCATAGTATACCTTTCCCCCAATTACATATATATAACACCAGGTCGGTAAGGTCCATAGTAATATCCCCCACATACTGTCTCAATACTTAACTAAATAAGATCTATGCTCTCATAACATCAATGCATGGATGAGTGCTCGGGTGTCACTAGGTCTAAATCACTATATGTCAAAGTAATTGGTTAAGTGTTACCAAGGCTAAAACCAATATGAATCATCAATTCCTATTGAACATACATCACGGAGATGAGATCTATATAAGTCATCAATATTTATACATTCAAATTCACTGAGTCTAGTACTATATAAAAATAGTGATTACATCTTCATTTTCTTATTTATCATCGAAAACCTTCAAACCATCTCAAAAGTACTCATTTTAATCTAATAATATACAATAAGGGGCCCAAAAGGCCATGCAAGGTTTCAAAGTCAATGACATCGGTCTCTTGGCCATAAAATAATATAAAACAATGCATACAAAAACAATATTCATACAAAACAATTTTCATGATGTGATATGCTCAACCACAAACAATAGCCCAAACAAGTCCTAACGGCCCTACACAAGCACGACATCTACAACAAGCATAACCTGCCATGTCAATAGTTGGGATTCAAAAAAATTCCCAATAGTCCAATAATCTATGTTCCAGAGTCAATCAATACCATTTAAGGTCAAAGGGTGACTATAATCATAATGCGACACAAATGCATAACCAAAAAGAAGACAAAAGAAGCAGACAGGGTCATGGTTACCAACCTAGAAATCCCAACCCAAAGATGGCTAATTACTACCATTATTTCCCATATTAGCCAATTCTAAGATCGGTAAGCCATAGCCTACCTTCCCTATGAAGACATCTTGCAAAATACTGAGTATAATAGGCCTGGACTAATCCAGATACTCCAAAAATGCACAAACAAGCTTGAACGACTATCAATCTAGAAAAATAATAATCTATACATTAATACGAGTCAAATGATACCCATAAAGCTATGAAAAGAGCCAGGGTCAAAATATGGGTCAAAAGGGCCTATAGGCCCACGAACCAAAAGCTTCAAATAAAAAGTATCAAAATGTTGCCCACATCATAAGAAACTCTTACCCAAAATATGGAGCTATGAAAATCAAGAAATAATCTTGAAATAATGGATTAAAGTGAAGAACCAACTTTGAAATTTATGAAAATTTGGGTGAAACCTCAAAAAATAAAAGTGGAAACTAATCAATAATTGATGATTAATCAAAGAAAAGTAGTTTCTAATGTCACCCAATATCACATGCAAAGACCCAACAATTTCAATAGAGGTTTTAGAGTGTTTGAAGTTGGAAATTTGAGAACAAAGGATGAAAACACGAAATTCCAGGTATTTATACTAGACACCAAGTTTTTCTACGCGATCATGTAGCTCAGGCTTGGATTGAAAGATACTAAGGAGAAGCACATCGCGATTTCATGGTTCACGTGCCATGATCACAAAGGCCAAGCTGGATGGGATCATGCAATCGAGTGGATTATGTCTTCAACTGGGAAGAGGATCTTAGGATTGTGCATCATGATTGTGTGGACACATGTTGCGATCGTGATAAACAATGGATTAGGCACCAGCAATTTCTAAAAACTAGAAAAAAAACTAAACTTCAATACAATGCTCGAACTGCGGTCGTATCCTGATGAACACAAACCTTATATGCTACTGTATTGAAATGACATTTTGACTCAATGGGAAAGACAAAATTACAATCCGAGGCTATTACGATGAAATGCTAACCAAAGTTAATACTTAGCAAAAATAATTAACTTTCCAATCGCATACTCGAAATGAGCTCGGTTGGTCCAAAACCCGAACAAACAATCATATAACCCAAAATCGACATTTCGGAGCTAATGGAGTAGTGGAAAATTTTATCCGAGGCTTTGATAAAAAATTTGATCACCCAAGTTCCACTTATGAACTCAAAAGTACATAAAACATGGAAAATCACATAAACTTAAAACCAAAGCCCCATGATCGAACCTAGAGTCCATTTAGAACAAAATCTATTTTCCAAAACCAATGAATCTATAAAAATTTGGTTCCAAGTTTTTTTCATAAAATATTGACTAAAGTCAATGGTTTCAATAATAAAGGCTCTAAAATAGAAAACAAAGATAGAGACTCGAATGACACGAGAACCAAACCATCATTCCCAATAAGTCTCAAATGACTTAGGGCCAACTACAGAAAAGCTCTAAGATGCAAGAAAATGCAAAAACTTGAAAATAACTGTAAGGGTCATTACAAATTCCTAATTTATTATTATATTTAAATTGTGAAACCAATGATCAAAATTATTTTTATTATATATCTTTTGTTTTGTCCCTCTTTTCCTTTTGTTACTTTCAAAACCCCCAATCCTTGTAATGACCATTTGAATTAGAGTAATTGGTTTTTAGTTTCTTACTTTCTTGATTTTCCTCTTATATAATTATTTTCTATGGATTTGACCCAATTCATAATTGGGAAATAATACTTTGACAACAATTGCCCCCCTTAATTGGTTACAATAGTGGAATATGCATTTATCACAATGTTGTAGCATTTTTATTTTGAAATATTCACTATGAAAATAAAATATATACATGTACTTATATTATAAACATAAATATATATGCATTAAGTGTCATACCAAAAAATCGAGTTGTGATGGTAGCTACAACTCAGTAGTAGACAAGCCTAACTTTGTCCTAGAGCAAGTAGTTGTGGACCAGTACCAAGCACCCAAAAGAAAAGGAGAAGGAGATGATAAGACCCAATTTAAGTAAAATATGAAAATACACAAATGAACATGACTCCCCAGAACCTAGTATTGTGTCTATAGAATATCCATATACAGAAAGGTACAATATACAACCCACAATGGGGTAAAAACTACCAAATAGATATCAAGACTCCAAGTAGAACAATTATAGAGACAATAGAAAGATAGGCTAGTGTGAACGTCAAATGCTTATCGTATCTCCTGAACATCACCAAGCTAGTCCTCACAATATCGTCCATCCCATCCTATTGACTCATACTAAGACCTATATCAGGAAAAGATGTAGAAGTGTAGGATAAGTACAAAAAAAAAAAAAAAAAACAAGTACCAGTAGGTATCATAGGATGACCGGGAAAAATAACCATAATCAAGGTAAAGGGTGACTACAAGTAACTAGGGCAGTAATACGTAATGTACAATAGGAAAGGTAACTACAATAATAACAGTAAGTGTAGAGAAGGGTCAACTATCAGTGTTTGCAGTGTTAACTAACCAGTATGAAGGAAAGCTACTAACAAAGTATAACACATAGACTCGGGTCACAAGTAGGTCATGACCAACATAAGTAAGGACCAAATTAAGGAAAGAGAAACATAGGTAATATAACCACTGAATGTAATAGTAACTAAGGCAAGAAAAGTAATCAACAACACAGAAGAGTGGCAAACCATCCTTGCTAGCAACCATCGCATAAGCATATAATTGACACAATGAAACTCTCTCTATAAGTCCCAAGGAGTGTAACCAATCATGAAGTGTGCAATACAAGGGGTGTTGAAAAGTAAATAGTGCATGTATGCACCCTCCTCGGTACATGACTCTATCAAGAGAGGACACACCGAAGCTTTCTCATATACTTACCCCTCCTACTATAGTATACCCCTCTCCTGGCTTTAACTCCTACCTAGTAGTGCATCTCAGGCATAGCCACCTAGTGTCAGAGTGTCCGTGGAGGGATCTAATCCCATGTACAAAAATCCTCATAAAA
The DNA here is from genome assembly GCA_039654485.1 of Withania somnifera. Lineage (NCBI taxonomy): Eukaryota > Viridiplantae > Streptophyta > Magnoliopsida > Solanales > Solanaceae > Withania > Withania somnifera. Next base: position 14,683 of record JBDJHY010210579.1, on the reverse strand, counting down.
TCTAATGAGTTCCATAGTCATTAGGGACAAAAGTGCAAAACTCGAGCTGAACCTCTATATCATATCTCAGTGGAAACCCAAGCCTAGATATATAGGAAAAAATCCAAATCTCGATAAAAATCAACTGCCTCTATGCAGGAAGTATCCAAAAAATCATAGTGATGGATAGAAAATACCCTTAATGATGTGAGGAAATAGCTCCATACTGCTCATGAGCACAGTCATGAAAAGTATAAACATGTATAAGAAATCAGTTTTTGATTATTATTCACTCAAAATCAAGTTACCTTTTAAAATATTTAATGCATGCTCATTACACAAAATCTATCAATAGGCTAAACTTTTCTAAGGATGTTAACTGGAATCCATAGGAAAGATACCAAGCCCTAGTCAAGAGGTATAACCTCTCTTAGCCCAACTTCGATCTCGAGTCTCGAATACACCCAATAAATATGCCATAACTTCCCATTAAGAGCCAAGTACATACCTATATCAGGGAAACATGGAGATATTATAGCTCAGTCCAATACAACTCACTCCCAGGCTCGCACCGAGAAAGGGCAAAATATTACCACATACAGCTGCTAACTATCCAGCATGGTCATATCTATCTAGGAATAATGTCATCACATAAGGCAAATAACTATCCATAATAGATGCACCTGGATAGATATGAGGTCATCACACAACATCTTAGGTACAACACAAGATAATTGGCCTAATAAGATCGGCTCTAAATCCACCAACCTAAATGAGGGGATAGCTACTAAGTTCTAATCACTAGTATATTCACCTCCCAAACATCACTATGTACCAAAGTCAACGTATAAACTATACGAACCAAAGGTGTTACTCTTCCCCCAACCACACTATATTCCAGAGTTGATGTTGAACATGTAGATAGAGCAATATAGCCTTGGTCTAGGGTAGATAGTTAAGTAGGCCATAGGTTAGAAGAATAAGTATATTGAGACCCGACTAGTAACTCCAGGCCTAAGTTAGCGCTTTACCGTACATATAATATACTAATACCCAATCTGAAGAAAGCATGCCATAACCTACCTAGATTTTGATAATATCCTCAAGCAACATGCCTAAATGTTCAAAAGTCACGTATTAAGCTTGAAATCATGTGAGTCTAGAAAAATCATAACACACGTGTCAAGATGAGTAAAAGAAGACTCATATTGCTATATAAATAACAGGGTCAAAACGTCAAACTAAAAACGGGTCCATAAACCCTAATAGCTTGAAGAAAGGAAATATTTATACCAAGATGTAAAGCACAACTCATACATTATACATAAAAAATATGACTCAAATTAACGGTATAAATGGAAGATATAAGTCCAAAAAACTTTATTAAAATAACAAAAATGAATAATGACCTGTAAAAATGATCGCAAGACCACCTAATAAAGTTTCTACATATCAAAACTTGAATAACCACTTTCAGTAGCTTTTAAATTGCTTGTAAGTACCAAAAAGTTACTTAAATTTGGAAATGAGAAACATCGTGTTGAATATAAGTTTATAAAGACCCACCGACTAAATGATAGATCAGTCATTTGACTGATTTATCAGCCACCGATTTATCGGTCACCTGGCTCATAAATCAGTCACCGTGGGGTTTCCTGGTAGCTTTTCTATAAGTTTTAAAAATCACACGAGAGGAAATGGAATCCAACTCTAACACTACATATATGAAATTTTTATGTAATTGATATGATAAACTAAACAAAATTTATAAAAATACAATTCGAGATCGTATAAGCTAAGTCCAAAGAAGCTATATTTATTAAGGAATTAAGCTATTAAACTGCTAGACAACCAACCTACCGATCCCAACAAGTCACAAATGACATGGGGCAGTAAAAACGTTCTAAATGCATAGAAATCGCACGAATCACAAAAATAGCCCATAGATCCATTATGTTAAGTATGTACATTAGATACATAGCATCTAGTAGCTCATTTTTGAATAGTAAAATGGGTTTTCCTCAAAAGTCTAGGAGAAAATGCAATGAATTGTGTCAAGACCTACTCGAATTGCTTTTTTTTTTTTATTCAAAAGATTCTACCAAAACAAAATTTACTTGATTGATACATGTACATACACCTAGTAATTCAAATTAAGATTCAAGATATTTTACCGAATCATGGAATGAAGAGCTTCTACTTGTGTCCTAAACTAAATTCTTGGAGAAAAATAGAACTTTCTGCTTGATCTCACTTACTAGGTTTCTCATTTTCAATTTCCTGTCTTAGTGGAAGGAGATAAGGATATCTCATCTTAATAGTCAATAAAATAAAAGATAATGAAATCGAATTTCACCGTTTTTCTTTTTATGACAGACCAATCATTCCCTAAAAAATCCTACTCTTTCATATTATTTGTATTTTTTGTATTTATTACTTTTTTTCTTTTTTCTTTATAAATTTCTAATTAATATTTTTAATACTAAATAATCTAAGCTAGTATAATCAAAATAAATTTAATTCAAATAATTCAAAAAAATACTACTACTAGATTTTGATGAAAAACTCATCAATGACAAATAAAAATAATTCTTTGCAATTCTAAATTGAAAGATCCCTCATCTAGAACCATTTAATTATATTGATAATTTTATAAAATTGATCATACTATGATCATGTTATGATGGTTGTTGGTCAAGTAGGCTCCCATCATCTAGTAGATTAGGACATCTCTCTTTTAAGAAGGGAACAAGGATTAAAATTCCCATAAGGGTAGGGTACTATGAAACAAAGTTGATCATGGATTATCAATAAGTCTAAAATAAATTCTTCCTAGATCAATGTATGAGCGGTTAATGGAGACGGACTATAAATTTATTTGCAATGTGTCTATGCTAGTTCAAATCCAGTTCGGCCCAATAATTCAGCAATTAGCCATGAGAAGATTTAACCCCCTTTGTACTTCAGGAATACCCAATCTGAAGATAAATTTTTTTTCTATATACCGTATTTCCCTAGATTGGTTAAATAATTAAAGCAGTACCCTATCAAGGCAGAAGATATGGGTTTGGGCCTATCAATCTTGATAGATCCAATAAATATATCAATAGATCTCACCATTTTTAGGAAGGGGATCAAGTGCATAATTTCATTGTCAAAGTAAAGGGAAAATCCTTATTTCTTTTTTTCTTTTGTTAGGAGAAAAAATATGTTGTTGGATTACTACAATTATTGATAGCTTTATACTAAGTATTTCAAGAATTGCTAACCTTTTCATTTTCCCCTGATACATGTAATAGAATCTAGTACTATACCTTTTTGAGGCGCACATACACAAAGGAAATTTCTTCTTGTCCAATATAAAATTGAATAAAAAATACTTTTAAGAAATTTAAAATAATTTCTTTTTCTAGCTATGGATTTATGGAATCACTTAGTAGTTTGAAGTTGAAAAATAAATTTCATGCAAATCACACACTGAGATTTTCGTAAAGGCATATTGGGAATAATAATCTACGAAGAAAGGAAGGGGAATAAAAATTAACTACTAAAAATCCCGAGGTTAATAATCTACGAAGAAAGATGGGGGGGGGGGGGAGAAAAAGTCAACTAAAAATCCTACTTCTCTTATAAAAGAGAATGAATCACTTTTTTGATTTTGTTTTAAAACCCTATAGATGAAAGAAAAAAATCATAAAATTTGCTGAATATTCATTTTATAAAATGTCATCTTTATCACACTTCTTTGTCTTCTAAGTCAAATATAATTTTATTCTAAACTCCTTTCTTTTTCCTTTTTTAAAAATAAATTTTATTGGGTGATACCCTATTTTAATAACAATCAGTAAAAAAACTATTACAAAGAGATTAACCTAACTTGGGCCAACCCAAAAAATAAAAATTGCAAATAAAATAACAAAAACACCGTGTACATTTTATTTGTCGCAATTTAACAACTGAATCTACTCTTGCCTTTATAAAATGGGGTGTAAGGTTTCGTAATCTGTCTTTCATCTTTTCTCCTCAATTTCACTTGTGTTATGTTTCCTGTGACTTGTTTTCATAATTCTCATTTACTTTTCCTTTTGTTGTCGGTGATCAATACTATACGCTTTGAAGATTAGCTTCCATGTTATTTAGCTTCTAAGGGTAAGTATTCAGGGTTGTCTTGTTTTCTCTTTCTTTTTTCATCATATGTTGATTGTTTCACTTCTTTCGGTGGTCTCCAATGGAAAATGGATTGGACTGCTATGTTTAGTGAGGGTTTCCGTGTACCTATGAATGCTTCTTAGGTAACTCTTTCAGCTTCTTTATCTTATTTTAATCCATTCTATGATTTAACTTTCAATTTTGCAGCTAAAGCTGGGATGGGGTAATCCAAGATACTCTAATCCTCCTTCTTCTGAGATGCTTCACTAGTATCAATTAACCATTTCTAGTCTAAGAGTAGGATCCTCCTTTTTTGGGAAACAATTTTTGTAGGCTGATATAGATTAGGTCACTATTCATAGTAATGTATCTTTAAATATATGTTTAATAACCCTAAACATTATTTTTGGTATTCCTCATAAATTACTATTTTTTCCTTCCTGATTGTTGCCTCAAGTCATATTTGATCAGTTTACGTGATTAGTTTTAGAATCAAAGAAAAAAGTCGTAAGTTTTGATAAATTTTCAGTTTTGAAAGCCTCTAAGTTGAAATAGTTGACTTTATTCAACATTCAGAGTTATGATTTTTTTAATAGAATTATGTCAGCATTAGATATGAAATGTGGAATTTTGTACAGGAGGACCTTCCCTTTTAATTTAGTATTTTCTTGGTGATTTTAGCCCATTTGATGAGATAAAATTTAGTTTTAAGGATAAAGTTTGACTTTGGTTAATATTTGATGATAAGACACACATATTATAATTTTATTAATTTTGTGGATTCGAGAGATTATTTTTAGTCTAGAAAAGAAGGTTTATTTAGTGTTTCGAAGGTTCTCGGTGCATATTAGTATTATACAGTAAAGTTTATGTTTTATCGACCAGGAAAGATATCTGGTCGAGGAGACACAAATTTCTATTTTTGATGATTTCATTAGGTCCACAATATTATTTACACTCAAAATTCATATACGATTGGTGCATACTGGGTTTTGAATGAATCCTAAAATTTTATTTGAAAAATAGGGCCCAAATTGCACTTTACTGTCAGGTGGTTGTATGATACCATACAGACTATATGGTTGGCCATATAACATCATACAAACAAAATAATTTAATACAAAATGTATCATGCCCATATGAACCGTATGATGGTCCGTAAAGGCTTGTGCAGGAAATTTTCTACCTTTAAATGAGTGGTAATCTAGTCTTTTACATGGTTCTAAGCCCATAAATAAGTGTTGAAAGATAGTTTCTACCATTTTTTAAGTACCAAAATCCTTTCTAAACATCTTTTGGGAGATTTTTCTCCTTGAAGAAAAACCTGGTGATTAATGAAGTGCCTTGAAGTGTATTTTTTCAAAACTACTTCTCAAATAAGTGCTTTTGAAAGAAGCTACATTTTTTAGCTTATGAAAAACAACTTTTGCTACTCTTTACAAGAACTTATTTCCTCTCAAAATCTTGGATAAACACCTCATATTTTAAAACAAGCACTTTTTAGAAAAAATAAACACTTTTGGAACATAAATTAGGCTTGGACAAACAAACTATAAGTTTTCAATGATTAAAGTTCTCGGTAAGGTTTTTTATTCAAATTACTTATTATTTCCAAGTTTATGAACATCTTTATTTATTTTTTATAACATTCATTATGAGGTCTTGAGACCCACACTTTTAATTGAAAAATTGGGATTTTCATTAATAAATTGAACTTTTTTTTATGAAACTTGATATTTATAGTACGGTTAACTTAAATTTCATGAAAATTCCTATAATATCAAAATAGGTTTTTGGAATTGAATTTTAGGTGAATTTTGAATCCGGATTAAAGTATATAAATATGGGTATTATTCTTTATGATTTCTTGTGAAAAATTCAATGGACTAGATTTTGCTGATTTGGAGGCTCTATGCAAAGGGAAGGTCGAAACTTGATTGTTTTCTTTGCTTTATAGCAAGTGGAGGTTATTGATTATTTTCCAAAGTGTCATAGGTACTTGTATATTATTTTTTTGAAATGGTGAGTAGTAGGACTACTTGAGGGATTTTTGTATTGGTAAAAGTGATGAGTATCCACCAGATACTAGAGTCAAGCATATGGGGCCTAAAACAAGGATAATAAAAATTGACATATGAATTCATTAATTATTTAATTCTCTATTGAGTAAAGATAATTATATGGCATTGAGATGCCAAAATATTGATAATTGATTCTCTGTTGAGTTTATATATTTATGTGTTCTTGAGATATCCGAATATGGTTATTTGCAATTGAATGCCTCCTTTCTTAATAGAATGCCTTTGAGTGACTTTAGTTGAATTAATATGATTCCCCTAGTTTGTTGTGCCAATGAGTGACTGTGTTGACCTATTGAGTAATATTGTCTCTTTTTCATGATTTGCGTATGATATTTCTCATACATGGATGCATATTGATTATTGTCATGGAACATGATTTTAAGGCACTTGATGTGTATATAATGGAAAAGAAAGACAAAGATGAATATGATATGAAAGACTAGGGTTGTGATTGTGACATAGTAAAGGTAATGATATGTGATATGAAAGATCAGGGTTGATGTATGATTGTGACATGGTAAATGTAATGGGTGGCATAAAAGACCAAGGCTAGCATGTGATTTCAGCATGATAAAGGTAATAATATATCATATGAAACACTAGGCTAATGTATGGATCTTGTATGGTAAAGGTAATGATATGTGATGTGAAATACTAGGGAAAATATGTGATTCCAACTTTTTCACACGTGCAAGTGTACGCAGTCTAATATGTAATACAATGGCCCTTTTTTGTCATGATCCCAAAATCGTGTTGTAATGGCGTCTACATCCCACTTGTAGGAACACCTGATCCCAACTTAAAGAGTAAATTGATGGGCCAGTGCCAAGAGAAAAAAAACGGATAAGGGAGACGAAAAGAAATAAACAGAAGAAGAGTATGAAAACACACAATCAAAAATAACTCCCCAAAACCTGGTATCGTGGTTGTAGAGCATCTATATAAAGAAAGGTACAAAATATAACCCACAAAGGGGAAAAACTATAAAATTACTATCAAGACTCAAACTAGAACAATTGTGAAGACAAAAGGAAGACCGAGAAGTATGAACTCCGACTGCTCACCGTATCTCCTTAAACAACACCAAACTACTTCACATGAGCTTTGATGATTCATGCTAAGACCTAAATCACAAAAGGATATAGAAGTGTAGCATGAGAACCAAAATCAATGGGTATCCAGTAAGCATCATAGGCCGACTGGGAAAAAGTAAGCATAAGCAAGGTAAAGAGAGACAAAAAACAAATAGGGCAATAGCACGTAATGGACAACAGAAAAGGATAACTGCAGTAATAGCTAGTAAGTGAGGTAAAGAATCAACTATCAGTGCGTGTAGCATCATATAACATGTATGAAGGAAAGTCACTATCAAGGCATACCACATAAAACCTAGTCCATAAGCAGATCATGACCAAACGCGACACGTACCTGGAGCTCCAACTTAACCAATACAAGGAAGGACTAATAAAAAGAAGAGGAACACAGGGAATGTAACTACTGAACGTAATAGTAACTAAGATAAGGAAAGTAATCAAACAACATAATAGATTATCCACAAAACCTAACTAGCAACCAACACATTAGCACATAAGTAACCCAACCAGACTTCCCCCATAAGCCTCAAGGAGTGCAACCAAGAGTATAAGGATTCAATGCAATGGGGTGCTGAAAAGTAAATAGTGCCCGTCGCACCCTCACAGGTACAAAGACTCTGCAAGGAGCAGACCCCGGAAGCTTCCTCATATAATTACTCCTCCCACTTCGGTATACCCTTTCCCCTGGCTATAGCGTATACCTAACAGAAATATCTCAAGCATAGACACCCGTGGTCAGAGGGCCCGTAGAGGGATCTAATGCCACATACAAAATCATCATAAAAAGCTAATTAGTGGAATAGTAATCAAGACAAAAATGCAAAAACTTGGGATTAAATTGTATATCATATATCAGTGGAAAACTCAAGTCCATCCATGTAAGAAAAAATCCAAATCTTAGTAAACCCAACTGTCGCAATATAGGAAATATCAAGAAATTAAGTGATAGTGAGAAAATAGGATCAAATGGTGTTAGAAAATAACTCCATACTACTCATAAGCACAGACTTGGAAGATATAAATATATATAAGAAATCAGTTTCTGGTTATTACTTTATCAAAATTAAGTTACCTTTTAAAATATTTAATGCTTGCTTACTGCGAAGAACCAATCAGTAGACTGAACTAGTCTACGACTGCTAACTAGAATCCATAGGGTGGCTGCCAAGCCCTAGTCACAAGGTACATCCTCTCCTAACCACGTGTAATCACACCAAAGATCCGTCAAATGCCTAGAGGGCGGTTGTTAAGGTCTAAGTACATATCCATACAAGAAGAAACATAGAGGAGCACCTAATAGTAATCCTAATCTAGATCTGGCACTTTACTATACATATACTATACTAATACCCATTAAGAAGAAAGTAGACACTAGACTACCTAGCGTCAGCAAAAACCTCGAGAGTCACACCTTTAGTCTTCAAATGCCCCATAAAAACATATGGGAAGAATCTGGTATATAACAATAAGGCATGGACACATGGATTAAATAGTGTGTACCTTCACTAACTTATAAGGTATGGAAAATTCGTTGGCAACCCCTCTAATTTTCTCTGCAATCCCATATGGCTCTCAATGAACTCAAAAACATCAAATTCCTAATACTAAACTCAATAAGAAAAGTCTATAATCTATGTAGATCCTTTGTCTAATCTATGTTGTTTGAAATCTAACCTAAATAGGTCTGAATTTATCTATACCATCTTGAATCAAATCAAAAGTATGAGGTTGAATATCAACACTATTGTACCCACCAATCGGTGATCTGCAATGTATACTGTACAAAGCCTCAAATGGAGCTATCTAGATGCTGTAATGATAGTTGTTATTGTAGGAGAACACTGCCAAAGACAAATGCGTAGCTCGGGTACCACCGAAATCAAAAAGCAAGCCCAGAAAATACCCTGGAGTACAAAGATAGTTTGTTTAGACTGCCTATCTATCTGTGGGTGAAAATCCGTACTCAGAGCTACCTCTGTACCCATCTCACGCTGCATAGTACTCTAAAAATGTGAAGTAAATTGCATACCATTATTTGATATAGTAGAAGTTGACATCCCATGCAGACGAAGAATCTCCCTAACATACAAGACAAAAAATCTCTCGGCACCCGAAGAAGATGAAGTCGATAGGGAATGAACGACTATGGAAAATAATCCACGATGACCCATATACAATCGCGACCCATGGAAGTACCAGGGATTACGAAAATCCATGGTAATCTGCTCCCACTTCCACTCAGGAATAGAAAGTCCCTATAACACCACTTGGTCTGCGGTGCTCAAACTTCACCTGCTGGCAGTTCAAGCATCGTTAAGCAAACCCCTAACGGGACCATCTAAGCACTAGAATAGTAACTATCATCATATGAAGCTTTATCAATGTCAAATGTCAATCGTAACTATTATAAAAATCGAGGACAAAAGCTCGCGATATATCCTAAGGAACCCAAATAATCCATTTGGACTAGCTATCAGTCTATGGATAGAAATCAATATCGTACTATCTTCAACAAATCAAGAAGTGAATAGAGTGCCAGTGTTTGAAATAATAGAAACTAGGATCTCACATAAGCAAAAGACCTCTCGAAAATAAAGGTAGAAAGACCCTCTGCACCTCTCCCCTATGCACATGTATATGGAATAACTGGTACAATTGGCCTCACGAAGAATAGTCAAAGTTAAATAATCAAATCTGGAACTACAAGGACCAATGCCTATCACGAAAAGGCAATCGATAAAATGACTAACCAACAAGGTACCACAAATGGAAGCTGACCTTCCCTGCAGAGCAGACATTACTCTCATCCTGGAGACTGAATTCGGAGTGACTATCCGAACCCTGATCATAAAAATTAACCCACCAACCTGGAATCGACTGGGAACCAAATAGAAAGACATCTAAAATAAAAGGAAATGATCATCCCAGGTTATTTATTATCACAACACAAAACTCAGATCATGATTGCTTTTTCTTCCCTCCAATAAACAAGACCGAACCCCTCGACCCAAAGTGTCAAAAAATGGGCCGATAACAAATAACCAGCAGTAAACACAACAATATAAGGTAGAATGAAAGAAATATATACAACAATAAAATATAAAAAACCTCCCAGGATTGATGAATATGACATTACATTAGAGCATCCAAAAGATAATATATATATACATACAACTACCCCAACATGAGGTAAGTACAAGACCAGTCAGCATTGAACAAGATAAGGCAAAAAATCTATCATAGATGGAGAGCAGGCTCAGCCCGAATGATGGAGCTTACCTTGATCTCCACAGGCTCCTCTACACAGCATGATCAAGTCTCATACAAAGGCCCATGCTAGTATCTCTAGCATGGAAATGGTATAAAAGTGTAGCATGAGTACCAATACACAAGGTACACAGTAGACATCACCGGCCGACCAGGCTCAAATAAAATAGAAGTAAGTACAATGAGTAAATAAATCAGGTCATAAGAAAACAAAGTAAAATAGTACATGAAGATAAGGCATAACAATACAGAAAATCAACTAAGAGTAACTAACACAAGGCACCAGCCCAAGGAAGCGTACCTGGTATCTAACTTAATTCATCTAATAAGAAAAATGGGTAAGAATAATTGTAAATATGAATATAAGAAGAAAGGAAAGCAGTAAACAGACAAAAAAACTCTCCATGACTTCCCCCTTAAGCCCAGTGAGCACAAACATGTAAGAATGAATGCATGGGGGTGCTGGAAAGTAAATCTGAGCGGTGCCATATCATACTAGGGGACCTCGCCCCAAAAGTGTAAATATGTGGGACACCGCCACAAAAGGTGCCAATCTCGGGGTTAGCCCCTCAGAGGACCACTCCTTAAACTCGAGTACAGGGAGAATACCTCATCATTGCCCATAACTGTTCTAAACCAGGGGACTACTCCCCAAAAGGTGCCAATCTTTGTAACCACATAAACTTTGTCTATAGCAGTTGGAAACTCCTTTTCCCTTTATATCCAAAATAGCAGCATACCACAAGGTGGTCTTGGCATACATATAAGTACAAGAAAAATCTCTGTTACATAAGTTATTAAGCTGAGAAAACTTCCAGTTTTAATTAGTTATCTTGCGAATATAAAGCTAACACATCTCTTGGACACGCCCTTGCTCAATCACCATATATCATGATGTAAAATGCATGAAGGGGGTCAAGTAATGAAAATAAGAAATGCACTCAAAGTCTAGAAAGGCCAGAAGCCACCAGCTAACCACACAACTTGCTTGAGTAACTACAAATATCCCCGCATCAGTAATATGGCCATCTAGTTACGCCTAATAGATCGGGCATGCTAAATGCGGCCTAAAACAAATAATGAGCCCCTGCACAAGCCCCAAAAGGTAAAAAAGCGCAAATAAATAGAACCACCCCCAACCGAATTACTAATACATCCCTTCGAATAGCTGGAACAAACTAGCATTCAACAAGAAACCAGACTAAAGTAAAGGAAAAACCTAACCTACCTAGATATCTATCAATCGAGGAACTGTGACTGCACACCATCTCTGAAAAGAGCAATGTCAAATAGACACTTTTGAAAACTGACACAAGTATCATGATGAGAAGATTGAAGAAAGAGAGTTGATTCATATAGCATACTGTAGCCTCCTGAAGATAGGCCGCAGACGTCTCCACACTTATCTAAAGGACACTACTGCCACTTGCTCCATTATCATAGAAACCATGAAAACCTAAGCTCTGATACTACTCTATCATGACCCAAAACACGGATTGTGATGGCATCTACCGCCCTCCAATAGACAATCCTAACTTATCGGCCTGGAGTGACAGAAATAGGGTGATTATGATGAAATAGAGCTAACTACATCACAGTATTCAAAAGATAATATATAGATACAATTGCTCGAACAAGAGGTAAGTACAAGAACGATCTACTATAAAAAAGAATAGGGAAGAAAACCCAACACAACTAGAGAACAGGCTTATCCAGAACGTTAGAGCTTACCTTGATCTCTGAAATCATCTACTCCTCTACTCAGCACGATCACCTCTCTTGCAAAGGCCCACACTAGTATCTGCACTACAAAAATGGTACAAAGGTGTAGCATTAGTATAAAAATACAAGGTACCCAGTAGGCATCATCAGCTGACTAGGCTCACTCAAATCAAATACAAGTAAGTACAACGAGTAAATAAATCAGGTCAGAAGAAAGAAAGTAAAAAAAAGTATAGGAAGATAAGGCATAAAAATATAGAAAATCAAATAGAATAACTAACACAGGGCACTGGCCCATGAAAGTGTACCTGGTATCCAGCTCAATTCAACCGATAAGAAAAATGGATAAGAATAAGGGAAAACAGGAATATAAGCAGAAAGGAAAGCAGTAAACAGAAAAAATCCAAACGTGCCTTATCCCACTAGTGGATGCATCCACCACAAACAAACTCGCCATAACTTCCACCTTAATCCCAACGAGCACAAACACATAAGAGTAAATTTATGGGGGTGCTAGAAAGTAAATCTGAACTATGCCATATCATACCGAGGGACCCCTCCCCAAAAGTGCCAATACCGGGAGGTGCCTCCCCAAAAGGTGCCAATCTCAGGGTATGCCCCTTAGAAGACCATAAGACAAACTCGAGTGCAGGGAGAATACCCCATCAGCACCCACAACTATGCCAAACCGAGGGACACCACCCCAAAAGTGTCAATACCGAGAGACTCCACCCATAAAGCGCTAATACCAGGGGACTCTGCCCCAAAAGGCCAATATTGGGGGACTCTGCCCCAAAAGTGTCAATACCACCAAAAGGTGCCAATCTCAGTAATCACATGAACCTTGTCTGTGGCAGTTGAAAACTCCTTTTTCCCTTTATATATAAAAATAGTTCCATACCATAAGGTGGTCGAGGCATACATATAAATACAAGAAAAATCTCCGTTCCATTAGTTATTAAGCTGAGAAAACTTATAATTTTAATTAGTTATATTATGAATATAAAGATAAAAGATCCCTCGACACACCCGTGCTCAATCACCAAATCCCATGATGTAAAATGTACGACGTAGATCAAGTAAAGCAAATAAGAAATGCACTCAAAATCTAGAAAGGCCAGAAGTCACTAACTAAGAACACAAATAGCTCGAGTATATCAATTATCCCCGCAATATTAATACATCTACCTAGTCACTCTTGACAGAACAGGCACACTAAGTGCTAACATTTGAAAGATTAGGTTTTCAACTTCACCATTCCTTTCGTGGGAGTATAATTTGAGATGAAAAATTTCAAGAAACTTATTTTCTTATATGAAATAGATTCAGAATTAAGCCTACAGCTAACAATGAGCCCGTGCACTGGCCTTAATAGGTAAATGAGAGCAAACAAATAGAAGAAAGTTTAGGATAACTAGTAATCTTTCCCACCAACTGGCTGGGATAAACTAGCATTCAACAAGAACCCAGTCTAAAGTAATGCAAACACCTAGCCTACCTGGACATTGACGGAAAGCTCCCGCAAGTTGTGGCGTAGCTTGAGAAGCTCCCAAATCACCAACATTGCTCAAAACTAACAAATTAAGGATCAAGGGTAAAAATAGGAAGACAAATACCCATATTGCGTAAAGCAACTCAGGTCAGAATTGGGACTAAAAGTGGGCCCACCGGGACCACAGTCTGAAAAAATATACCAAGGGTACCATTATGTAGAGCACAACATGAAAAATGTGTCGTACAAAAATAAGGCCATAACGACAAGGAACCAAGGGGGAATTTAGGTTATAAATTAAGGAAATCAAGATATTAATAAAAACAGCAAAAAAGGGAAAAAACAATGAGAATTACATAGAGGAAACTTTCCCAACGATGACCACCACCTCCCACGAAAACCCCTATCCACTTTTCTAGCTCACAACACCCTAAAATAGTTTAAAAGCTCTCAACAGTGAAGAACAAAATGGGGAGAAATGGAATGAAAAAGCTGGAAACTAGTTTATATAGGTGCAGATGCTCTTTGTCACGATCGCGTCAAAAAGGCTCGAGATCGCAACCTGGATGAGCTTGACTTATCATGATCACGTAAGCATGCATCTCAATCATGATGAATAGAATAGGCAAAGGTATGTGATCTCGTCCCCAGACTCTACGATCGCACTGAGAAAGAGGGCCAAACCATGTGGCCTTATCACCCACCTTCACAATCTCACTGAATAACACCCCGACCTACCCAATCATGACCAAAGCCAGGCGATCGCGTAGAACACAACATGCTGATGAGGGGCCAAACTAATTTATATTTTAGCTATTATTTCCTTATATCTTAATAGTTTTATTTGTTTCTTGAGTAATAAATATAATAAATATTTGATATTGTGCTAATATGGTATA
>JBDJHY010210568.1:0-11421 GCA_039654485.1 Withania somnifera | reverse complement strand
AGAGATTCAATTAATTACAAGTCCCTGTGGGTACGATATCCGGCTCGAAAGAGCCACTATATTACTTGTATGATCGCATACACTTGCGTGTGCATTTGGACGCAATATTTTTACTCTGTAAGATCATATCTAGGTGGTTCTATGATTGTTTCTAATGGTATTCTTCATTTTTTCTATTGTAATGATGTCTCATTATTGTATAGAGTTTTCATAGCTTAAATCTTCATATTATACCGTGAGTTTAGTCCCTATTTTGTACCATATGATATATAAGTTGTGTTTTACATAGTGGTATAAATATTTCCTTCTTCCGAACTATTCGGGTCTATGGGCTCAATTTTAGGTTGGGTTTTGATGTCGTTATCTATATAGAAATATAGGTTTTGTTTTAATTTTATTGAATCGTGGGTTATTTTTTTTGCTAGACTCATGGAATTCTGATCTTCATACGTGATTTTAGGATATTTAGGCACGCTTCTAAAAACACTGCTAGAATTTCGGTAAGCTAAGGTCGAATTTTCTTCAGACTGGGTATTATTGTAGTATATGCATTGTAAAGCACCAACTCAGGGCTAGGATGATTGGTCGGGCCACCATATGCTTATTCTTTCTGCCTATGACCTATTTAGCTAGCTTATAGCTTAACTACTTACCCTGGGGCTATATTGCCCTGACCACGTGTCTCACGCCGACTCTGGACTGTAGTATGGTTGGTAGAGGAATAACACCTTTGATGCATATTGTTATATGCTGAATATGGACCATAGTAAGGTTGGGGAGAGGATTATACTAGGGAATAGAGCTTAGTAGCTATCCCCCAATATAGGCTGGTGGATTTATAGCCGATCTAATACGCTAATTATGCTGCATCTACTTGTGATATTAGGTATCATTAGGTCATGCTTGGCTCTCCTGGCCATAGTTTTCTAGTGAGGGATATACTAGTGGGTTAGTTACCTTATGTGATGATATTATTCCTAGTTAGATATGGTTGTGTTGGGTGGTTACTTGCCCAATGGGATGGTATTGTACCCTAGGTCAGTGTAAGCCTAGGAGTGAGTGGTTCTTGGATGAGATATGGTAGCTCTATGTCTTCCTATATGGGTGTGTCCTTGTCCATTAATGGGTACCCTTTGGGAAGTGCAGGCACCGATGGTGCAATCACTCGTGTCTCGGGACTATGGTTGGGCTAGGAGATATTATACCTCGTGACTAGGGCTTGACAACCATTGTATAGATTTTGGTTAGCAGCCCTTAAGTAATGAAGTAATTGATTAGTTTGTGTAGCGACAATGCAATAAACGTATTAAAAGGTAACTTCATTTGATAGAGAAATCTATATATATTTATATCTTCCAAGACTGCCCTTATGAGCAGTATGGAGCTATTTTATCACACTACCTAATGCAATTTTATCATGATCACAATGATTTCTAGATATGCCTATATGGCGATAATTGAGTCTTACTAAGATATAGATATTGCCTACAAGGCTTGATTTGAGTTTTCATCGAGATATGATAATCGGGTTGAGCCCGAGTTTTTGCCTTTTGGCCCTAATAACTATAGGATTTGATGCCTTTTCACGAGGATTTTGGTTTACGTAGGATTGGATCCCTCCACAAATCCTCTAACCTGGGGCACCATGCTTGAGGTATGTTGCGTGCCGGGAGGAGGGTATGTTGGGGTAGGTTGGGTATGTATACGGTCAACTTCCATGGGTTCGCTCTGGCAGAGTCTTGTACTGGCGAGGGTGCGTACGGGAACTATTTACTTATCAACACCCTCATGGACTACATCCTTTCGCGTTTGGTTGTGCTCTTTAGGGCTTAAGAAGGAGTACCTTTTGGGTTACTTTGTTGTTTCAATGTACCTCCTGGTAGTATGGGATGTTGACCGGGTTTTGTTGCTAATAGACTTTGGTTGTTCTTTCTATCCTTGATTAGTAGCATTCGTGCACCTACTGTATTTTCTGTTAGCTTACTAGTTGATGGTTTATATTCTTTTATTGGTCCTTCCTTGTGCTGGTCATGTTGGATCTCTAGGTACGTGTCACATTGGCCATGTGTTTCTTGTGGCTAAAGACTTGGGTGCTACACCCTGATGATAGCCCTTCTTTATACCTGTTAGCTGGTACTGCACCCACTGGTAGACGACCTTTTACTCACTTATTAATCTTTGTTGTAGTTATCTGTTTTTTATCTATTATGTGTCGGTGTACTATTTGCCATAGATTACTCTTTACCTAGTTTATGATTACTTTTGCATGGCATACCTATAATGCCTACTGGGTATAGTATTGTTTTTGGTAACTATGCTACATTTTTGCATCTTTTTATGATGTAGGTCCTAGTATGATTCATCTAAAAAAACACAATCGTGTGCACTTGCCGGTGTGATTCCAAGAGATCCACTAAGACGCTGGCATCCTTGCTGACTGGTTATCCTTTTAGTATTAGAGTTACCTTAGTTGGGTCTTGGATAGCTATTGTGTTGTTTTTTCCGTATTGTAGGTTGATTTTTTACTTTTGTATATAGATTCTCTACAGCCATGATATTGGGTATTGGGGAGTTATGTTTAGTTATGTGTTGTTCATTCTTTTTTTTTTTACTTCTCCTTTCATCTTCTTCTTTTTGTCTCTTTGGGTGATTGATACTGGCCAACCGCTGCTTGCTCTAGGATAGTATTAGGATTGTATGTAGGTAAGAGAGTAGAATCCATCACAACCCTATTTTTGGGTTGTGATAGAGTGGTATCAATGCTCTAGGTTCATGGGTGTCATTGGCTGTAGGAGCAGGAGTCTAGTAGAGTCCCGCAAATCGGTACATAGACATCTGTATCTTATATTTGGAAAACTATAGGGCTCTTCTACAGGGTGGATTCTCATTGACTATTTTGTGTGAGGTTTCCACTTGTTTTTTGGTTACTTATCTTAGTTCTATTCCTCTATAGATGGTCCATATATAGTTAGCACCTAGAGGTGATAATGCTCCCCTACCTCTACAGCGAGCTCTAGTTAGGGAATAAGGTAGATCCAGAGTTCATGGGTAAGGTCAATCTAGGGTTGAGATGGATGAGTCTGCACCCATAGAGCTACCTCCATCGCAAACACAACCACCTTCAAATGATGCACTTAGGGACGTGGAAACATAAGATTTCCATGTTTGGTAGAGCACCTACTCATGAGGGTCAGACTTTAGCTCAGGGAACGACATGGGGTGCCCCAACTCTTACTGTTTAGCAAGTATTATCGAAATCCATAGTTCCTTCCTCACAACCTATTCTCGAGTACTTCCAGTCCATCCGCCAAACCATCCCTAGCCTTCTGTTCCTATTATGACTTCTAAAGACCAAAAGATGCACGGTCATTTTATGCGTATGGGCCCCTCGAGATTTTCTAGTGATCTAGGTAGGACCCTTATTAGTTGATTGAGAGTGTGAGGAGAGGCTACAAACTTTGGTCTTGAGAAATACACATGGAGTTAATTTTTTTGGGTATTCAGCTAAAGGGTCGGGCTAGGATCTAGAGGAGGTCAAATAAGGAGAATAGACTAAAAGGGTATGTACCTATGACATAGAGTTAGTTTGTGGATGTGTTCATGGCTCAGTATGTTCCCTGGAGAGTTTTCGAGGAACTCAGAGCTGCATTTATCAACTTGCAGTAGGGATCGATAATAGTTTCTAAGTATGAGGCTTAATTTATGCAGTTTTGAAGGCATAGGACCGCTATTGTGCTAACTGATATGGAGCGGGTCTTTCGCTTTGCAATTGGATTGAGACCAAAGTTATAGGAAGAACTTGAGTTATTACTTGATCAGGGTAGACCATTATTGGTAGTGGTCGATCATGCCCTTAACATGGAGAGGCATTGTTACTTGGTCCAAGAGGGAGGTGATAAGAGGCAGTGCATCCATGGCATTTTTAGTAGATATAGATCTTCTAGGGCATGGTATGACAAACATGCACTTCATAAGAAGGCACAATAGTGGTATCATGGAAAGCCTAGTAGACCAGTTTAGGCCTCCCTACCATCACCAAGCGATGTCTCGAGTAGCCAGCCCGCTAGGGCACATTTACTGGGGTTCAGGGCTATAATGGCTAGGGTAGAATAGTTGAAAATTAAGGCCAAGGTAGGTAGTGTAGGTGTTTTGAGTATGGTGAGATAGATCACTATGTCAGAGATTGTCCACAGTGTTGGGTCATTCAACCCGCAACGTAGACCAACGAGCTCTTATAGACATTATCACTACCATCTAGAGAGGTGGTCAGACAGTGGCTTGAGGCTATTATGATGGGGATTGAGGGGAAGAGGAGGGGATAGAGGAGGAGGTCAATAGGGCGTTGGGGCATAATTTTATGCCTTACCTGATAGAGCTCTAGCAGAGGCTTTTGATGCAGTAGTTACAAATGTGTTATTTGTTTGTCACTAGCTATCCTTGGAACTGTATGATCCTAGTTCTACATATTTCTATGTGTCCTTGTACTTTGAATGCCATTTGGGTGTTGTATATGAGCCATTATCCATGCCCATGAGAGTGTCTAGTCCTGTAGGCAAGCCTATTTCTGTGGATTGATTTACCAAGCATGTGTCGTGACTGTACGGAGGTTAGACACTCGACATGATCTTATGGGTCTGTACATGGTCAATTTTTATGTGATTTTATGCATCGATTGATTATCCCATCATGCGGTCTTGGATTGTTTTCTAAGATAGTTACCTTATATGTGCCCAGTATGTCTCCAGTAGTGTGCCGGGCCTTATTAGCCACTCTCCAGTACTAGTGGTATCCAGTATGCAAGCCGATAGATTTTTAGTCTGGGCTTTACTTCTTACTTAGCTTATGTTGATGATGTTAGTATTGATACTCCTTCCCCTAAGTCAGCACCTGTCTTTATAGAGTTCCTTGATGTTTTCGTTGATGAGTTGCCTGGCATCCTACCTGAGAGTGTTGTAGGCTTTTCGATTGAGGTCGAACCAGGCACTAGGCCTATTTCTAGTACACCTTATCGGATGGATCCAATAGAGCTTCAGGAGCTCATTGTTCAACCTCAGGATTTGATTGTCAGAGGGTTTGTCCGCCCTAGTATTTCACCGTGGGGTGCTCCGGTATTATTTGTGAAAAAAAGATGGGACTATATGTATATATATTTATTACATACAGTTGAATAAGGTTACTGTTAAGAATAAGAATCCTTTGTTGAGGATTGATGGTCTCTTTGATTAGATTCAGGTTTTGTAGTGTTCTCGAAGTTTTACTTAAGGTTGGGTTATCACCAACTGAAGATTCAGGCTTAGGACATCCCAGCACTAGCTTTTGGACCTGATATGGACACTATGAGTTTTGGTGATGTCATTTGGGATAACTAATTCCCCAACCGCATTTATGGATTTTATGACCCGAGTTTTCAGAGCGTCCCTTGATTCTTTTATGATTGTGTTTATTGATCATATTCTCATTTACACGTGAATTCGGTAGCAACACGAGGAGCATTTGAGAGTTTTACTACAGACTTTGAGGACTGAGCAACTTTATGCAAAATTCTCGAAGTATGCCTTCTGGTTAGATTCCATTGCATTCTTGGGGCATGTTATATCTTCCATAGGTATTAGTATAGATCCAATGAAGGTTTCAGCCATACGTGATTGACCTCAATCCTCTACTCCCTTTGAGGTTTGTAGTTTTGTTGGGTTAGCAGGCTATTACAGATGATTCCTGCAGGGGTTTTCATCTATAGCATCTCCTATGACTAGATTGACCCCGAAAGGATGTTCCCTGATGATGGTTTGAGGATTGTGAGTCCAGCTTTCTGAGGCTCAAAGAGTTACTCACTTCAGATTCGGTGTTGTCACTTCCAGTTGAGGGCCAACCGTATATAGTTTATTGTTTGGGGTGTGTGTTGATAACCCAAGGTAGAGTCATTGCATATTTTTCATGTTAGTTAAAGGTTCATGAGTGCAACTACCCCACCCATGATTTAGAGTTATCGGTGGTATTCTTCACGCTTAAGATTTGGAGACATTTTCTCTATGGTGTTCATTGTGAGATTTTAACCGATCATCATAGTTTGTAGTATATTCTGAGCTAGAAGAAGATCAATCTCAAACAAAGGAGATGTATCAAGCTCCTGAAGCACTATAACATCAGCATTCTATACCATCCAGATAGGGAAAATGATGTTGCAGACACCTTAAACGGATAGGCGGTTAGTATGGGTAGTTTGGTTTCTATCTCAGCTTCAAAGAAGTCATTAGACTTAGACATTTAGTCATTGGCTAATCAGTTGGTCCAATTGGACATATCCGATCTGAGCAAGGTCCTTGCTTATGTTGATACTAGACCTACTCTATTCAATCAAATTAGACATCGACAGTTTAAGAACAAATACTTAGTTCATATTCGAGATTTAATTCTAAAAGGGTAATTATAGAGATACATCAATAGACTCTTATGGGATATTATGGATGGGCAACCATATTTGAGTTCCTAGAGTGGATGATTTTATTCAGACTATTCCTCATGATGCTAACTATACCAGGTACTCCATATATCCGGGCATTGCAAAAATGTGTAGAGATTTGAGACAACACTATTGGTGGTATCATATGAGATCGGATGGTACCGAGTTTGTTTCTTGATGCTTGAACTATCAGTAGGTGATGTTCGAGCATAGTAGACTTGGGGGGTATTGCAACGACTCCCTATCCTTGAGTGGAAATGGGATAGGATTATAATGGACTTTGTTTCAGGACTCCCTCATACTTCTAAGGGTCATGACTGTATATGATTCATCGTGAACGAATTGACCAAATCCACTCACTTCTTACCAACTTCATCATCTTGGGGTGTCGAGAGGCTTGCGACCTTATACATTAGGGAGGTTATTTGCCTAAATGGGGTACTGGTGTCTATCATATCAGATCAGAGTATGCATCTTACTTTGCGGTTCTCGAGGATAGTATAGCTTGAGATGGGTACAGAGGTAGCTCTACGTATAACCTTTCACCTGCAGACAGACGAGCAGTCTGAAAAAAATATTTAGATACTCCAGGATATTCTTCAAGCATGTGTTTTTTATTTCGAGGGTAGCTGGGATCAGTACTTGGATTTGGTAGAGTTCTCCTATAATAACAGCTACCTTTCTAGAATACAGATGGCACCACTTGAGACATTGTATGATAGGAGTTGCATATCGCAGATCATTTGGTATAGTAGTATTGAAATTCTATCTTAGGCTTCTGAATTAATTCGAGATGCCACATAAAGAGTTCGGGTTATTCAGGACACACTACATATATCACAAAGTCGATAGAAGATTTATGCCAATTGTAGACTTCGACCTATGGAATCTTTTGTTAGGGACATAGTATTTTTATAGGTTTCGTCCATGATAAAGTTATGAGATTTGGTCAAAGGGGAAAGATTAGCCTTAGGTTTATCGGGCCATATGAGATTATAGAGCGGATCGCCAAAGTTTCGTATAAGTTAGCCCTACCTCCAGAGTTAGCCTTTGTTCATCTGGTATTTTATGTGTCTATGCTTCATTGTTATATACCAGATCCCTCTCATGTACTTCATTCTTTCAGCTGGATGATTGATTGACTTATGTCGAGAAGCCTGAGGCTATTGTTGAAAAAGATGTAAGACATCTCAGTTCCACAGACATTCTAGTGGTGAGGTTTCATTGGACTCATCGCCCAGTCGAGGCGGTGAGGAAACAAAGTGATATTGGAAACTTGTCTCTGATGGTCTCAGCAATAGACATATTATTGAGATATTATATTGATTAGAATACTGATTATGACGGTCTCGGTAGCAGGCATACTATTGAGGTATTATATTGATTGGAGTCCTAACTGTGGCAGTCTCAACAACAGGCATATTGTTGAAGTAACAAAAGTACTTAAACCTAACTGTGAAGGTATGGGCAGTAGGTATGCATGGACTTTGTGACTCCCCTATGAGTCCCGACTTTAATGGCTAGGAATCGAGTGTGTACATATAGGGTATATATGTATCTTGATTATTTGTGTATGTATTGTATTTACCTTGATTTCTTCTTATTTGGATTGTCTATCCGCTCGATGAATTGTATTTATTTGAGTATTAGTGTTGTATTAAGATCACTCTATACTTGAGTTATGAACTGAACTTGTTACTACATGATGATCACAAGGATTATTCATAATAACTGTTTTTGAATTGAAATTTCATACTTATACTTGATCAGATTTGATATTGTTGACCATACTGAGATGATTACTGGTGTGGTAGAGTTGATGAGTAGTCATACCATGTGAGGATTGCTTGGATTTTTATATATTTTGAATTGTGTTGTTGGCTAGGCTGTTGTATTTATAATGTTTGCATGTGATAGTATCGGAGGGTGTTGGATGTCAGGAGTAGTCACTGGTTCTTATATTTAGACTAGCCGAGGATGCTATTGAGCACGTTACTTTATATTCACCTTGATTTTGTGTGCACTTTTGTGCAGGTGCTATAGCAGATTAGATATGATCCCTCTCCTCATTTCTGGTGAAACATTCTAGGACTTCTAAAGGTAGTTGTCGCTCATTTGCAGTCGCCGGAGTCTCCTTTTACTTTCTTAATGTCTTTATTTTCCATAAAGACTAGTTGTGATGCTAGACCCACTTTATATTTGTAATTACTTGGTGGATTTGTACAATGGATACCTAGTTCTGGGTGTAATAGAAGACTTCTGCATAGATGCTCTACATGTGCATTACTTCCTGCATTTATTTCAACTTTCCTTTATATTGTTTATGAGTTAGGATGACCTACTAGGTTGCAAAGTTACATCACGCCTAAATTTTAGGGCGTGACATAAATAAGGTGGGACTTTCTATATCCGATAATAAAATTCTATGAGAAGATGTGGATTCCAACTAGCATCTCGGCTGATGGATATACTATACCATGACAAAAGCATAAGACCTGATCATCTACCTAGTGGATGCACTAAGCCTCGCATGCCTCTTGGTATAAACATCCTATGGTGGCACATATTTTATCGGATTGGGGCTCTCAAACCTAAACCCACTCGGTGCTAATACTACTCTCAAAACTAAAACTAACATCTGCTCCTGACTTTTTCTAGTGGAATATATTTTAGTTTCCTACCTAACCAAGTAAAATTTGACTCATCCATTTTAGGCATATTGATAGTCCAATCGACACCGAATTTCTCTCCTTTATAATCATGTAAAATATGGCAAAAACTATATTCTAGGTAGCTAAAACATATTTGAAAAATTATTGGTTTCTGAACAAGGCTTAAGTTTTTGAAGTTTATAAAAAATTAGCTAATAGTGTAACAAGGCTTAGATCTTAGTAAAACCATAAAACCAATGAAAATTCTATCTAAGGACCATGAATCATTACAAACTTAATCAAGATCACAATACCTCATTTGTTAACAAAAATATCATGAAATTTCTACCAAGACTCTTGAAGACTTGAATAATCATGAATAAATGTACTAAAGTCATGAATATCGATGATACACATCATAATACATGCTAAGGGAAGACTTCTCATGAAACCCTAACTTGGAATGAACCCTAACTCATATTTCTTAGTTTGAAACTAAGAGCATGGAGAGTTTGTACATAAGTGTGGAAGACAATCCTTGTTGAAATCCTCACATAATGGCCTAGAGATTCTAGATTGAAGTTGATGAAGGATTTCTATCCTTGAACCCTTGGTAGATGAATCCTAGTCTTTCTTGAGAGAATTTGATAAAAGTGTGTGCTTAAATATTTTTAAGTCTCAAAATATTAAGACGTCTTTATGACTTGGGGTACTTATATCCCTCTCGAAATTTCTTAAAATGAGGTAGCATTGATATAAAAAATTAAGAAAAAGGCCTAAATAACCCTGAGAAAAATAGGCTATAAATGAACTAGGCTAGTTCCATGGTGGGGTTAATGGACCATCAACTAGTCCATGGAAACTTCCTTGATATTTTCATGGCTCACTGGGAATTAAGATGGATAGATTAACGGTCTCTCAAATTAGTCAATGGTTTGTCGATTTGGTCATCGACTTGAGCAACAAAAATTTAAATTTAAAGATAGACAAGTTTATGGTGAGGATAATAGACTGTCAATAGAAATGATGGAACCTTATTTTCATCCATCAACTTTGATGATACAAAGAAAAGATACTGGAATGATTTCATGATGGGTTTCATGGTCCATCAACCTGGTCAAAGACCGTGGATCTTAAAGTGAACTTCAAAATTTTTTAGGTTTTTGTCTAACTTTGTTAGTTTAGTTTGAACACAGTTTAGGATGATTTTCAAGTTGTTATGATACCTCCTACTTGAGATTTCATCCTCGAATGCAGATGTAAGATGAAACTAAGGGGCTTTAAACATAATAACTCTAATTGACTGAATTTTTGAACTAGCATTGCACTGACTGAACTGAACTACTAATGAATGATCTATTAACTGATCTAGACAGACATGCATAATATAATGACTTCAGTTGAACTAATCTTGAACTCAAAAAAGGCATGAATAGAGACAATAGGACTCATACAACTTTAACATGCAACATGAAACTGACAAAGGGGATAATAGATGAACGGAGAGGATGATTACCTCAAGTTGAACTAGTGCTTGGATGGCACAAATATAGGTATCTAGTCATCCTATCTACCTCTGCTTCCCATATATCTCCCTCACCGACTGTTTTTCCAAAAGACTTTAACTGATGCTACTTCTTTGTTTCTAAATCTGTAAACATGATGGTCTAGGATCTAAATTGGGACCTCTAAGTAGACCCAGTTGTCTCTAATAACAATGATCTTAAATGCACTACCAAAGAAGGATCTCCCAAGAACTCTATCGAAAGGACTAGAGCATAATCCATGTTAGCAACACTCCTCACAATCTGATAAGGGCTAATTTAGCGAGGAGTGAGCTTACCCTTTCTACCAAATCTTATGACTCCCTTCAAAAGATACACCTTCCAGGAAACGTAATCATGTACATCAAACTCCAAATTCCTCATCATCTATAAGACTTGTGCCTTCTCTAAGTTGTCCTCAATCTATCTTTGATAATATTAACTTTCTGAGTGGCATCATGATATAACCCCTTCCCTAGATTTTCTGCCTTACCAACCAATAACAAACTAATGGGAGAACTATACCTCCTCCCATACAAAGCTAAAAAAGGGACATCTAAATACTGGAGTGACGTCTATTATTGTATTCATACAAAATTAAGAGCAATTGGTCATTGTTACGTCCAAACAAACACGCAAGTGTATGCATTTGTACAAGTAATATAGTGGCTCTTGCGAGCCGGATATCTAACCCACAGGGACTTGTAATTTATTGATTCTCTCGATTAAGTTATAAAAGGATTTAGGTCTATGTCTTGATTAAGAG
>JBDJHY010210558.1:0-11421 GCA_039654485.1 Withania somnifera | reverse complement strand
CTTTAGAAACCTTTTACAATGTTACAAATGTATTTTCATTTTAATATTATCCACTATGTTTTCTATTCTACCTTTTATAGTTGAAATATCTATATTACTTTCTAACTATAAGAATAAACCCAATGCTTGAAAAAAAATTAAAATATTTTTTTCTAATTTACCCTATTTACTTAATTAGTACTGTGTTAAATCCTTCTATAAAACAAGCAATAATTGTTGAATTTTGTACAATGATTTATACAAATTTGCAAATTGAACATCACGAAGAACCAAGTTTATATGAGACTACAAATAGTACAATTGAACATTTGCAATCTTTATATAAAAACTACGCAACTATAGTTGATAATGCTACACCTACTAACCAGTCTAATCAACCTTTTAATTTTGCAGAGTCATTATCATCTTCCAAAAGGCCGGCACATGCTATGCCGGATTTTACTAACACAAGAGGTTTTAGCAGAATATCGGCTACCTCATGGAGAGGAATCGGTAATGAACTAAATCTTTATTTGTTGCAGGCATGGTGAAAATTAGCGTGCAATTCAACCCGCTGGAATGGTGGTAGGCGAAGCAAGCAAGTTTTTTTAGTTTCATCAACACTTGTCAGGGACGTCATGAATATTCCGATGTCAACAGTTGCATCAGACATCGCATTCAGCCAAGGACTACAATAAATTGGAGATTATCAACATTCATTGGAAGCAATGCAATGAATGTCTTAGTATGCCTCAAAGATTGAATCCGGTCGAAACGACGAAACAAACGATTGGTTCCAGATCAGGAAGTGGAAAAAAAAATAAAGATCTACTGTTGACACAAACTTCGGCAGAAGCAAGTCCAAGATATGGTACGTTGATTTTAACGAGTGCAATCCTGTAGATCCTAGTGTTAACGTTCATGAACTAAATAGGATGATTCAAGAAATGTCTTAAGTATATCAATAAAGTGGCTCATTGATTCTTTGTTATTCCGATGTTGTTATTCCCCTTAAATCGTTTTGCCCACTGCTCCTGCCACTCGCTTGACGGGCTCCGCGCTCGTTATCCTGACTTTTTTCTCTGCTGGGGACAGAGCGCCCACTCTAAAAAGCTGCCCTCCAGCATTCGTCCTTCAAACTAACCATCAATCATCCAACACAACTAACTATTCATATATATATATATATATATATATATCTAGTATATCTTGTATATATTCTTAATATATTGTTATATTTAGACTTCAAATAAATTTTTAATATCTATAATATGTAGCACATATATGCAGTATATACCTTTAACATGTAGTATATTGTTAATATGTCTAATATATCTTTAATATATAGTTTATATATGTATATTTGTTACTATGTCTAATATATCTTAAATATATAGTATTTTTGTGTATATCATTAGTATATAGTGTATATCGTTAGTATATATTTTTACTATGTCTTTAATATATAATATATAACTATATATATGTAGTATATTGTTAATATGTCTAATATATCTTTAATCTATAGTAAATTTTGTCTATATTGTTAATATGTATAATATATCTTTAGTTTATAGTATATATTGTTAAAATATAGTATATACTTTTGTTATATCATTACACGTATATGTCGTTACTCATCAGTATGTATTTTTAATATGTTTAAATGTTTAATATATCTTGAGTGTAGAGTGTGTGTATGTGTGTGTGTGTGTGTGTGCGCGCGCGCGCTCGCGCGCGCTCGATTGTGTGTATCTTTTGTATATAATTTATAAATATATTTATATTATAGTAAATACCTCTAGTATATTTCATATATAACGTAGTAACTTAGTATATTTAGTATATATTGTTACTCGCCGACTTTCATTTTTATATATTTTTGTACGTAAATATTATTAATAACTCTTATATATTTGTACTAATTTTAAATTTAAACTATATAAATATATATTTGTATTAGTTAAACACGCTTAAGTTTATTTTTTATAAAACAAAATCACTATTTATAAAAGATTGGATTGAATATTGTTTCTATGAATTGAGCCGATTCGGATCAAGTATTTTGAACCGAATTGAACGGATCCATTTTGATTTAGCCCAAAACAGTAACAAACCTCCCCAAACCGAATCCAGCCAATCCCAATATCACTTGGTCCAAACAAGACTGGACCGACTTGAATAACAGGCATGTATTAATTTATTGTCTTTGTTTGATATTTTTCACGTTATGTAAGGATATTCATATAGCGCGTACCATACGTGCAATAATTATAGAAACACAGTTTGGTTATTTAGGGGAATAAACTCATTTTGTTTCTAACTGGACAAACGTATCTCATATATCAATCATTACAAGGTGCATTTGAGTGGGGGTATGATAATGCCGACGGGTTGGTGTATATTCCATGTGTCAATTCTAATGTCACCTCCAATTCCATGGCAATGATTACATACACCTCCATCTGATATACCTAGGAAAATGTTTGCTTCTTTGTCCGTCTGTCTGTCTAGACCCCTCATTTCCATTCTACATCCATCACTCTAATCTCTTCCTATAAAATATTTATATGGTGTCAGAATATGCACAAGGTCTATAGATTAGATTGGATTGGATACGGTGAGGTGAGCAGTTGAGACATGCCTCTGTCATGACAATGACTTGTTTATTATATATTCTCTTTGATATGAAATACTGCCACCTTTTTATTCCATTTCCAATGATGATGAGTATTTTACAGCTACCTACTATCCCATCACACCTCTGCGCGTGGCTCATCCTTCTAATGCTGACCTTTTAATTTTTTTTTTTTATTAAAAAAATTTAAAATGATTTCAAAATCAAATACTATATAAACAAGATAGGATTGGGATCCAAAAAACACATTTACGAGAATATTTACAGAACATCTTTTAATACTATCCTAATATACTGATTAAATTCAAATCTTCAATTTTCAAATCTAAACGTCGTTTTTTTACCAGTTGAGCCAACGAATTTTTACCAGTTGACCCAGCTTTCGTTGGCCACCTCTTTATATTCTCTCTTTGCTCTCCCTACAACTAATTAGTCCCTTCTTTGTGGATCGTTTGGTGTGGTAAACCAAAAATATTAAAATTGAGAGAAATTATTTTGTATCAATTATTTGATTTACTATATAAATAATTAAATATTTTAAATAGGAAAAAGAATAAGTAGTGTGTTCATACCGAAATAGTATTTCGTATTGTTGCTATCACATAAGTATAAATGATAATACATGTAATGATAAGTATAAGAGTATTAGCTATCGTTTCACTGAAATTTATAATTAACTATTATGCTAATTATCTGACAAGAAATAAAATTCATGATTATGAGCTTTAACCCAACAAAGAATGATTTTTTTTGTGCTATTAATGGGATGAAAAAAGATCTAGATTGTATTATGAATTATCTAACAATCTTATTATATTCTTTAATCAATCTAATTTTTTAATTTATATAGTTTACAAGTTGACCGAATAATTCATACGAATAGCATGCCCCCGCAGTACTTACTAAATCACATGTTCAAGATATATCAACCCCATATTCCAATTATACTAAATCAACTCAAAAGCGAATTAAACATAGCCTTCAATTAATCAAGATTTTAGGTGTAGTTCCATCCTAATTGAAATTATTCCCTAAGCCACGGGTTAAAAACTAAGCTCTATTTAATCCTATAAGCAATTTAGAATTTTGTTTTTCCTCCCAAGCTTTATTCTAGATTTATAGCTATTTTTTAGAGTTTCTTTGGATTTGCTTTTGGTTATAACTCATACGTCAAAAGCCATAAGTTAAATGTCCTAATTTATTACTTTTGATTTATTTTTATTATTTTAACTCATATCAAGTGCTTATAAATACTTATTTAATTTATTAAACATTATAAAAGTATTTAAAAGTTATTTTTACTTTAAAGCAGTAAAAATAAATCAATCTAAACAGCCTTTTAACTAATGATCAACCACGAAATTTAACAAGTGAAGGATTAAGTAAATAAAGATATGATAAATCAAGAAAATACAATCAATATCCAAGCAACAATAATCATCAAAGAACAAAAATTTTATAACATGAAATTTAGTTTCACATAGACATAGTAGAAAAACAATAATAACAATAACATACTCAGTATATTCCCACAAAGTTGAAATATGGGGAGGGTAGAGTGTGCAGAGTCCATATCACTACCTAAGAGTCAGCTAGCGAGGCTGTTTGCGGGAAACCCTCGACTCAAGACAATACAGTCTAAAAATGACATAATATAGTGAAAATGAATAATGCGAAGTAAAAAACAACAAATAACCAAAAATACAAGTCTATTGTCAAGTAACAGTAAACATAAGCGACAAGAAGCAACAAACCTCACCAAACTCCGGGAGCTAGATACTACAGAAAATGTACTATGACTTCTAAGACAGATAAAGCATATCTACCTATTAACAAAACCTAATTCCACCTTCTGGCTTAATATTCATCCTCCACACATTCCTATCTAGGGCCATGTCTTCGATAAGTTGTAACTTCTTCAAGTCCTTCATAATTACCTCCCTCCAATATTTCTTTGGTCTACCTCTCCTTCTTCCTCTCCCTCTCTTAAAATCATCCATCACAAACCTCCGTACTAGGGAATTCAAGTTTCTCCTAAGCACATGTCCAAACCATCCCAGTTTTGCCTCGCGCATCTTATCCTTCACCACAATCACACCTACCATGTCTTTAATAATCTCATTTCGGATCCTGTCACATCTGGTAAGCCCACGCATCTATCGACATCCTCATCTTCATTTCCTTCAACTTTTGAATGTGAAAATTCTTAACTATTCAACACTCCTCCCTATACAACATAGCTAGTCTAACCGCTACTCTATAAAACTTTTCTTTCAATTTAAGAGGCACTTTCTTATCGCATAAAACCCAAAATGTGAGCTTTCATTTCATCCACTTGACGCCAATACAGTGGAAAAATCCTCCTCAATCTCTTTATTACCCTGGATCATAAACCCCAGATACTTGAAACTATCTTTCTTACAAATAGCCTGGGTATTCAGCTTCATTATCACGTCCTCCTCCTACTCCACCTCACTGAACTTGCACTCCAAATACTCCCTCTTGAACCTGCTCAATCTAAACCCTTTAAACTCAAGAGTTTACCTCCAAACCTCCAACTTATCATTTACGCCTCTATGAATTTCATCAATCAAAACTACGTCATCCCAAAACAGCATAACCAAGGTACTTCATCTTCAATTTCCCACACCAAAGCATCCATCACTGGGGCAAATCAAAATGGACTAATTTTAGATCTCTGATGCAACCCCATGACAATGAACAAATGACCTGCGTCACCTCGATTATTCTTAAACTAGGGCATTAATGAAGGAAAAACTCTAATTATCATAAAATTCAACAAATGAAATTACTTACCGAAGGTGAGAATGACGTTTGAGATCTTCAAGTAACTTTCCTATGAAGTTTGGGGGAGTTTCCAAGAAAAATTGCACCAAAATTAGGGAGAAAAAGTAAGAGAAAGTTGAAGATAATATCCAAAATCGGGTGAAAACTAAAGAAAAAGGCCTCAGGTACCGATTTATTAGATCAAAAAGTGCTGATAAATAGGCATCGCTGACACTGGAAGGCACCGATTTATCAAAAAATTGGCGGATTTATCGGTACCTGCCTATTTATCAATCTATTAATCCGATTTCTTGTCCCAGCCGCTTTATTGGAAAGATGTCCAATTTATCTGCCCCTGCTGATAAATCAATCAAAGCTGCACCAATCAAATACATAAATTTCTGAAATTTTAATCGTGGTTTTGGATTTGAAATGGAGTCCAATTTTGATAAACCAAATAAGTATTTTATGTGAAAAAAATTCTGATCTCAATGGAAACGATAAAATTGATATCGGAGGTCGTTTGAGAGAATTGACCCCCAACCAAGACTTAATAAAACGAGCAAAGTAATAGGAATTAGACCTAACACAATTCTAATTTTCAACTTTCCACATAAAAACTCAAATCAAGCACGGACACCTTGGGAAGCGTACCAAGGGTCAAACTAGCCTAAATCCACCATTCTAAAGCTGATGGAAGTATGAGAATTCCTATCCAACACTCCGAACACCAAATTACCACCCAAGCTCTAAACTAGACCTTAAACTTAACTAAAATCCATAAATGAGCATAAATTGCAAGAGAAAACTCCGGAACACTAACTTAAGGTCAATATTGACTTTGTTTAGCATTTAGGAGCTTAACAAAACTATCAAAATTTTATTCCGAGCTCGTCTTGAAGGAAAGATGACTTTAGTCAATGAGTACTTAGTTTTAGGCTCTTAAACAGGCAATTTGAGATATTTCTCAATCGAGCCGCCAAGGAACCGAACTACCGATCCTAGCAAGTGATGAATGACTTAGGGAAGCTAATGAAACCCTCTAAAATGCATAACATGGAGTATTTCTCATAAATGACCATGAGGATCATTATAACATCCACTACTAAAAGGACTTTCATCCCCGAAAGTCAAGTAAAAGCAAGAAATAAGCAGGAAGAGAAAGTACCTAATGCCTTAATCAGTTGTGGATACTGCTTCTACATCTTACTCTCAATCTCTCAATTCACTTTCTCAACCGGACGGTGCCTCCACTATACTCTAACCACTAGAATCTCCCTAAACCTCAACTTTCTAACATCCATAACTAATATTTTCATAGGTTTCTTAACAAAGGACAAAATTTCATCCAAATGCATTGAATCCTCTCGAATGACATGAGACTCATCTAGAATATACAACCACAATAGTGAAATATGAAACACTATATAAAAGACTAACAACATAGGAGGTGCGGCAAACTTGTAGGCAACATCACCAACTCTCTCTAAAATCTTAAATAGTCCAATATACCTGTGA
Organism: Withania somnifera; assembly: GCA_039654485.1. Classification (NCBI taxonomy): domain Eukaryota; kingdom Viridiplantae; phylum Streptophyta; class Magnoliopsida; order Solanales; family Solanaceae; genus Withania; species Withania somnifera. The sequence continues at coordinate 4,499 of JBDJHY010210558.1, read as the reverse complement.
CTAAGCTTGCCTTGCCTACTAAACCTCATCACAGCACACATAGTAGATACCCGCAGAAATACTCTATCACCAACACCAAACTCTAAAGCACAAAGCCTACAATAAGAGTAGATCTTCTACCTACTCTGTGCTGCCGCAAACCATCCTGAATCAATTGAACCTGATCAAGAGAATTACGCAATAAATATGAAGACTGGACTTTAGCCTTAAAACCATCAAACCACCCAATGGGCAACCTACACCACCTACTGTATAGGGCCTCAAATTGTGTTAGAGTGATAACTACTGTTATAAGAGAACTCTGCCAATAGTGGGTGTTGATCCCAAGCACCACCAAAGTCTATTACACAAGCCCTCAACATATCCTCCAACACCTAAATAGTCCACTCTGAGGTCTGCAGATGAAATGTCGTGCTCAAATGAACCTTGATACATAAGTCTCACTAAATAAACCTCTAAAAATATGAACTAAACTAGGTGCATCTTTTCGAAATAATGGATACAAGAACACTATGCAATTGAAACACCTCTCAAATATAGATTTGAGCCAGACGCTTATCATTATTAGAAGAGTAAGCAGGAATGAAATGTGTGACTTAATAAGTTTGTCAACAATGACCCAAATAGTATCATAACCTCTGGTAGTCTGAGGCAAACCATAAAAAATGTCCATAGTCACCCGCTTCTACTTCCAAGTTGTAATAAGAAGTCTCTGCATCAAACTATGATAAGTGGCCTAAAAAGCACTCATTACGTCTAATTACATCATTAAATTACTTATTTTCATCACTAAATTATCAGATTCTAACGTTAGCCTGTGTATTTTTCAGGTAAGTACATGATTTTTTAGGAACTAAGCAGAGTGGAGCTGAAATGCAGAGTTTGGAGAATAAAGTGTCTTTATGGAGGATAAAAAGTGCACTACTGTCCTTGACGGAGAACCGCCTTCTTAGTGCAACCACCACCATGCAAGCCAGGAATATGACCTGAGAACTTGGCAAAGACGATAGACTGCCCTCCTTAGATGGCAGATCGCCATCCTTAATAGCGGTCACCGCCATCCCCAAGGGCAGTACTGCCGTCCTAAATGCAGAAGCAGGGTCTGCTCTAAAAGAGAGCGGCCAACCAGAGATAACGGTGGACCGCCGTCCTGGACGTCGGTGGCTTCAAGTGACCGCCGTCGCAGAAATTTGTGAAAAATAAAAGGAATTTTGTTTAAACTCTGAAAAACAATAAAACATAGGGAGAGAAAGAACGAATTGTAGAAAGAGATACAAGAGAGAAAAGCAAGAAAACATTGGTTGATTGAGTTTATTTCAAGTTTTGTTGGTTTTGGATTCAACTTTGTATTAATTTGAGAAGACAATTTTGAATAAAATATTGGAACTATGTCTGATTATGGTCCTCTCAATGGTAACCATTCTTCCTCCTTAATTATGTGTAGCTAATCCATTATACTTAGGGATGTTCTCTAGAATGAAAACATCACGTATTTCTTATAAATGATCGTGAGCGTCATTATAAAATGGATTTAATCTTGTTAGAGGACTATTAAGTTTTAAGTGTGAGGTGGTAATCTTTAACGTATTTTTTCAAACTCTAAAAAACAACAAAAAATAGGGAGGGAAAGAACAAATTGTAGAGAGAGATACAAGAGAGAAAAACAAGAAAACATTGGTTGATTGATTTTATTTCAAGGTTTATTGGTTTTGGATTCAGCTTTGTATTAATTTGAGAAAATGATTTTGAATAAAACATTGGAATTATGTCTCATTATGTGCCTATCAATGGTAACCATTTTTCCTCCTTAATTATGTGTAGCTAATCCATTATACTTGGGATGTGCTGATGATATGCTTTAGTTAATGGTTATGGATGATGGGTGTTTGATTAATTATCGTGTGTTTATGTTAGGTATATTGGGAAACCCATGTTTTGTATTGAATTAGAGGTTGCAAACTCTAAGTCATTATGTATTCTAGGAGCCATGAGAGTGGAATTATGCTTACGGGTTTGTCAATAGCATTGGTTAGACTTTTTCTGATTAACTAGCATACTAGAGATAGGTTGCTAGATAGTGAGGCTTAAGGTTGAATTTAATGGTGTGTTCATGATTTCAAGAGATTGACATGAATAATACAAAAAATAAAACAGAGATATTTACGTGTTCATTTATAACCTAGCTTACACAACATTGACACACAGAGATGTTTACGTGTTCACATATAACCTAGCTTATACAAAATTGACACAAAAAAATTAAGTCAAATTCCCTATCATCCTTGACACTAACTAATAGTATCTATGCACATTCCTAAGTAGATAAACCCCAACAAATTCACAATATTTGTATTTGTTAACTCATTAACTTGTGATAACATGAAAACTCAAACATCATAGCATTAAAACACACTTCCTTTTTATTTTCTCTTTTTATCAAGTTAATTAGCATTACTTAGTGAATCATTACACTGTTGTGAACATAGGTTAATTCACTCCCTGTGAATTCGACCCTAACTCATAGTTGGATATTATACTTGACAACGATCACATGCACATTTCGATTGGTTTCAAAAGTGCAATTAAGTGTTATCAAACCACCTGATCATCGATGCTTATACTTAACCTTTTGACAGTTCAAACACTTAGACAAATGCTTGATAATATCCCTCTTTATCCCACTCCACCAATAAAAATATCATAAATCATAGTATATCTTGGCTGCACCAGGATGAATAGAATACCTAGAGCTATGAGCCTCATGCAAGATCAAATGCACCAAGTCACCAACCTATGGTACACAAATGCGACCATCGTGATGAAGCGCACCATCTAAATCAATAGAAGCCCTTCCGACATCTCTATTTAATACCTTATTCCAAAGAGCAACAAAATGCTTATCCTCAAATTATCGCTATTGAATCTGATTTAGCAAGGAAGATCTAGCCTCAACACAAGCTAGCACTCTACTGGGTTGGACAGATCAAGTCCAACCAACAGACTAGACAACGAATGAACCTCCACCGCCAATGGCCTCTTTGAAACTGACAAGGCTTCTAAGCTACCGATACTGACAGCTTTCCTGCTCAAGGAATCCACCATAACAGTTTCCTTGCTCGGATGATACAAAATAGAAATGTCATAGTCTTTTAGGACCTCAATCCACCTTCACTACTTGGAATTTAACTCCTTCTAGTTCATAATGTAATGAAGACTATGATGGTAAGTAAAGATCTCACACTGGACTCCATACAAATAATGCCTCCAAATCTTAAGCGCAAGCACTACCACTGCCAACTTCAAGTCATGAGTGGGGTAGTTATGCTCATAGGCCTCCAGCTTACTCGAAGCATAAGCAATCACTCAACCCTACTACATTAGAACACAAACCAAACCAACACCAGAAGAATCACAATACACAGAGAATCACGTGACCCTCAACCAGCAAGGTTAATACTAGTGTTGAAGTCTATAAGTCCTTGAGCTTCAAAATCTCAATTCACAATCATTAGATCACTAAAAGGCCACGTCCTTCCTAGTCAACTAGTTAAAGGAAAACAAAAAGCCGATAATACCTAGCTAAACTAAAAAAGCTACGAACCTTTGAAAAGGATGTCGGCCACGTCCAATCAAACACTGCCTGAATCTTTTCTAGATCAACTTTAATTCCAGCCTTGGACACTACATGTCCCAAAATGCCATAAACTCCAATAAAAACTCACACTTTGAGAACTTGGCGTAAAGTTTGTGTTCTATCAGTGTATGGAGAATCAACCTTAAATGTTGCTCATGATCTGACTTACTTTGTGAATACTCCAGGATATCGTCAATAAATACAATCACGAAAGAGTCTAAGTAGGGCTTTACATAAAATTGGTGAAAGTTGTTGGAGCATTAGTCAGACCAAAGGACATAACTAGAAATTCATAGCGACCATAACGAGTCCTAAATGTTGTCTTAGGTATATCTTCTATCCAAACCCGCAATTGATGATAACCATATCTCAAGTCAATTTTAGAGAACATTGCGACTCCTTGAAGCTGATCAAATAAGTCATCAATTCTTGACATAAGATATTTGTTCTTCACGATAACTTTGTTCAACTACCGATAATGAATACACATTCTAATAGAACCATCCTTCTTCTTCACAAATAGAACTAGCACACCCCAAGGTGACATGTTGTTGTAGAAATTTGTGAAGTATAAAAGGAATTTTGTTCAAACTCTAAAAAGTAATAGAAAATAGGGAGAGAAAGAAAGAATTATAGAGAGAGATACAATAGAGAAAAGCAAGAAAACATTGGTTAATTGATTTTATTTCAAGTTTTGTTGGTTTTGGATTCAGCTTTATATTAATATGAGAAGACGATTTTGACTAAAACATTAGAACTATGTCTGATTATGTGCCTCTCAATAGTAGCCATTCTTCCTCCTTAATTATGTGTAGCTAATCCATTATACTTGGGGATGTGCTGATGATATGCTTTAGTTAATGGT
>JBDJHY010210547.1:0-11421 GCA_039654485.1 Withania somnifera | reverse complement strand
ATATACACTCCAATAAACTATTTCCCTTTCTATGTACACTCCTATACTAGATCTGCCTCTAAACAACCTTTCAACTAAATTAAAATACATTTTTCATTCAACAAAAATAAGCAAAAAATCAAAAAAAAAAAAAAAGGAAAGAAAACATTAATAATTACAGTTAATTCGTCTAATTGATGTATATATTAAAGGAACCTTCTTCGTGAACTGAAACTGTAGAAACGTACCTTGTAGAAGATTGATAAAAAATACTACGAACCTATTAGAGAAGAGGAGGATGAGGAAATTTTGGGAGGTTAGGGTTTTAAAAGAACTGAAGGGATGAGGAAGATGTGAAGATTAATATAAATATCTTCTTACACATCCTTTCAAATGTAGTAAGGCTTCGTTTGGTACATAAAATGAGAGAAGTAGGAAGGGGCAGACCTAGAGTATAGTGAACTTCAAATCCCAATTAATCATTATATTTTTATTTTTTGAATTTATAAAAATTCTAGATCCGTCACTAAAAATAGAGGTATTTTATCTTTTAGAAGAGATTATAGTCTCACCGTTTTAGCCTAAATAGTGTATAAAATAATCTCGATATTATTTAATATCCCGCACCACATATGGCATAAATTTAATCCCAAAATTTATTTTAGGATTATTTTCTTATTTCTCGAACCAAACATAGAAGAGTTATTCCGAGATCATGGACTTATTTGTTCATGAAAATAAAAAATTAGTGTTAAAATTGGAGTTGGAATTGTGTTTGACTATATATTTCTAGAAAGACTTTAAAGTGTTAAGGATAACTAAAAAAATATTTTTCCAAAAAAATGTGAAAATAAGTTTTTTTTGTTTCACTTTTTCAAATACCAAATCCGAAACTGAATTTAGAATTTTTATTGCCAAACGCTATTTTTCTCATACAATAAAATAATTTTCTAAAAAAATTATGGCCAAACGCCTACTAATTATTTCGGAATTAACTAACTCGAAATTAATTATTCCATTTTTAAAGTGAAATAAAAATAACACTACAGTTTCAAGATGATTAATCTCGAATGAGATATATCATATATTTTATCTTAATTAAACATCCGATGATTTTATCCTGAAATTAATCATAAAATTAGTTATTCTTTATCGAGGACTCATTATTTCGTATCATACTATTTGTGCAAGTTTTCTTTTTTCCCAACTAATGGATTTCAAATTTGCTAATGTATGCCACAAAAAATGAGGGTAAACAACTAGCATGAATTATGTGAGGCCAAATTTGAAAGAAAAAATATCTATTCTAATATTGTGAAAATATATTTTTTATCCATAGTTAAACATATTTAATCTCATGCCAATAGAGATATCAATATAAGTCTGTTTGGTCTGGTCCAGTATTTTAAAGGACAGTTTTGGCACTTGTTTCAGAACAAGACACCAGCAAAACACCTTGAGGCACACGTTTGGGCTTAGCTTTATGAGGCTTACGCATTACACGCCTGATTGTACATTCTAAACACGCCTAATGTCCAATGTTCGAGGCTCGCGCTAATAAATCTTGTATAATTTATGTGTGAAATTCCTTAGTAACATTGTTACTGTCGTAGATCTTTAATAAATGAATGTTGCTTAATAGTTTTTTCTATCCATAAAAGTAGGAAGAATGAGAGTAGCTTAAATAAGAAGTCGTACTATTTTATTAAAAATATATAATCAAATTTTACATGTTCACTTATTATTGTTCTTTTTATTTTTGACAAATATCTCGAATTTATCATACTTTATAATTTTGTTATTCGCAATTAATTTTATTTTTGTTCACAATGGAGTGTTGTTTTCATTTTAATACTAATAATATTTATCAATTATTTTTTAGGGAGGTAAATTATATAGTTTGATAGTAATATGTTTTAAAAAATAATGATTCTTTTATTATTTAAAAGTAAGATGTGAAATTTATTTGCATCCGTAAAAGTTTATATCATTGCATTATTTATACTTTTAATTGTATTAGTAGTTTTATTTTTTGTGTTTCTTGATTGATGTTTTTAATTATTTTAAACTATTAATGTATCTTTTTTATATTTTTATTATAATATATATTATAAATTAAAAAATTAAAGTTTCATGGGGATTACACCCCAATGCCTCGACTCGCCTCGTGTTCAGATAAAACATCTCTTCTTATGCCCGCCACCCCCACCCGCGCCTTTTAAAACGCTGTTCTGGTCCAATTCACGTGGGTTGGATTGAGACATGCTACCATTTCAATGAGCCCAAAAATGATCACCTTCGTCCCAGTTCAATTCATGTAGCTCTTGAAATTTCATGGGTTGGGTTGATTCACTACACCATTTTAATGGCCCCCAAAATGATCATCTTCGGCCCAGTCCAATTCATGTGGTTCTAGAAATATGGGTTGCGTCAAGCCAACGACCATTTTAATGGGCCTTAAGATAATCATATCCGGTCTAGTTCAAGTTTAGAGATGACTCTACAATAGGTTGGGTTTCATATTTTGTCTCTCATGAAATAAGTATTACAAAAAATAGCCTTCGTAAAGGGGTGATCTTATTTTTCTGGCTCAGCTTATCAAATCTCGCCATAAGGCGTGTGCAAGACATCTTAGACGGTGAAATTGCACAGTTAATTGGAACAGTTGTCTTATGTGAAAAAGTTAGGATTTAGATATACTGACAATCAGACATAGTTTGTAACTATTGCATATAAGATAAGTGTTAAGGACATGTTAAGACAGTGAACCTTCTCACTGACCAAATTTTTGTGTTATAGACAAAAGTTAAAATTTAGATATGTTGACCACCAAACATAAGTTTTGCCTTTTGCAAACAATACATACTTCAGGGACATTTTAAGATAATGGACATGTTAATTAACTACGCGTTCTGTCTTATAAGACAAACGTTAGAACTTTATTAAGCGGGGATAAAAATTCAGAGCCAAAAGTTTTGAGGGACAAAAATTCAAGCTTAGTTACTTCAAGAGATGCTTTGGTGTGTTCTTCAAAATTGGATGAAATTGTTAGGCGAATCACTATTTTGATGAAACCGACGTAGTTTATCCCTACATGAATCGGGTATTGTGGTACGTCGGCCTATAATTTTTTTTAAAATTATTTGTTCATTATTTTTTTATCTGGATTCTAACCTAAAATGCAAAATTATAAACATTTACAAAACAATAATACATAATGTTATTCATCAAGTCTCAAATCCATAGTTAAATTCTCTAATAGTATTTTTTAAAACGTTAATTATCTCAATGCTTTTGATTGTTAATAATATCCACTATATATAGGTTTTCTTATTAATCTGTTGGTTTAATATAATTTCAGTAGCAAATAGCGTCGTTTTGGAAATTTCAGCTGTAAAGTTTTGTATCAGACCTAATTTACACTATTTTGTTGTTTTTCTAACATTTTAAGAAAGTGTAATAAATTTCAATGTTGCGGCAATAGAAAGACATGTAATTATTTTGTAATAACTTACGAAAGACCATAAAAAATCTCCGAGAATTAAATATATACAAAAATAATTTGAACAAGTTCAACCAAATACTTATTTACTGGTTGTTCTTTCTTATTAAATATGGTATACCTGAAAATATTCGTTATAATATAGTCTAATTAGTTTGAAATTGATATACAATATCTTGTTATTAGGGGTGGACATGATAGATATCAAATACTATATCGGAATTAAAGTATTTAATATCATATTTCTGATGTCATGGTATTTAGTCTGTATTTCTTTAAAAAAAAATTTTTGATATTAGGTACAAATATTCTTAAAAAGAGTATAAAAGTACTGCATATCACATCAAAATACGAAGTTATATATGCAATTCACACGTGTTATCATAAAATTAATAAATATAAAAAATAGTATTAGTATAAAATTAATTATTTAGACGTTTAAATTATGACTATCTTGATTGAAATGCCTTTTATGTATAATTGATTCATAAAGGAAATTGTATGTTTGTATTTTTAAAAAAATATTTTTACATATGCAATATGTAAGTTATTAGTATTTCATATAGGAAAAGTTTTTTTTTTTTGTAAAGTCGAAATTATAATTCTCTATTATATGATTATAAGTATGTCAAAGTCTATCAGACTATAATTACAAATTTACCGTACTTAAAATACCGAGCTATACTAAATTAATTTGATATGATAATGATATAATATTTTTAAAAATTATAAAATTGAAATTACCAATTCAAAGTTTTCAATATCACATCATGTCATTCTACCCCACCCTTTTTAAAAAACGATCAATTTAATTAATTGCCTTTCGCTCCTCACATTACATGTGCCGTTCTCATGTCCCATGCCATCCACGCTTTGTTGTGCAACGTTGTGATCCATGGGCATCGGCTTGTGTTAAACTGTTGGGGACCTATTTTCCCAAAACGATGCTCCCTACGAATGCTAATCGCGATGTAACTTGTTAAATTTGTAAAAGCATCCATTTAAGATGTTTATTTAAGACACAATTTTGAGCTAAAAAAAAAAATATTGAGAGTATTTTTTTATGCCGATATATAAATATAGGATATCTGTAAATCATTTTCTGAACATTAAAGATACAGTCAACAATTTCCCATTAAATAAATAGAATGTATAGAATGTTAGAAAATGACACATAAGATTTAAGATTTACTTTAATTATTTTATTTTATTACAAATAATAAACAATAAAATTGAAACCAAAATTTTGGAAAAACATTTACTCCGTAATCTTGGTGAGCACGCACAAAAAAGGTCTCTCACGTAAATCGTAGAGCGTGAAAGTCACGCGCCTCACTGCGATAAATACCACCAGGCGGGAACAGTAGTAGTTCACCTTTTTCCCCCTCACTGTTCTAGTGGTCTCTGTCGTCGTGCTACTCGCCGGAACTTTTTAAGTTTTCCTAGGGTTTTGAATTCTTGTGTCTCCGGAGATGACGTCATCTCAGGCTCCAACATCGTCATCGTCGTTGTCACCGTTGGAGGAGGTATCGGCGTTCGGTGTTTTACCAGTTGCGGCAATGAAGAGTAAAATTGTTGAGAAAATTCAGGAGAATCGTGTTACTCTAATTGTTGGTGAAACTGGTTGCGGTACTACTACTACTACTACTATTACCATTCTTTGTTCAGTCTATCTTTCTCTATGTATAAGCAGTTGGCTGTACACGTATATCCTTTTTTGGACTTACTTTATATGTATGTATATGTGTGTGGAATGTATCGAGAGGTGCTTTATCTGTGTGACTCGGACTGTATATATATGTAGATTGAAGGTTTAGACCTAGGAATCCTGTTTGGCTTGTGCGTACTTGGACTAATTCCATGGGATAGTACAATAACAGATATAGGTAACTTTGTCCACTAAGGCTAGTACAGCTGGACTGAGTTTGGTACTTTATAATTTTTTTACAACTTGGTGATCAAGCCAACTTGTGTGCACCTCGCCTAGTGTTTTTTCTCTTTTGTTGGGATCTGAAATTTAGTCTGATAGTCTCTAAGGTTTGCTCCACTTCATATACTACTAGGCCATGCCCTTGAGTGCGAAGCCGATACTTTATATTGATATGGATTCACCTAAAAATGAAATTCTCATTAGTAATTTAAGTGTTTGGACCATTTAGAAGTACCTTAGCGTTTAAATTTGTCACACTAGTTGTGTGATCAAAACCGAGTGTATAGTCTAATGGTCAATGAAGTCGGTTGAGAACTTCAAATCTCAATGGAGTCAAAAAGAATAGATCATTTCTTCCCATATGTCTAAGCCTTTGGTGGTCAAAGTTAGCCGGTATCTTTGCTGGTGGGACATAGTAGGTACCCAGTTGATACTACTCAATTTCATCCAGCTAACTGCATTGGTGTCTACAATACATTTTGTGAAATTTCCCGGCAATTTGTGCCTTCTCCACTATGTGTTCTCTTTATGTGCTCTAGACTAGATGCAGTATTTATGAATTACATAGGAAAGAGACCTGCAATGTCCTCGTTACTGGCTTCTTTGATGACTTTTAACTTTCTCATAGATCACTTCTTTTAGTTTTCTATTTACGAATATTCTGTACTTCGGTGTATAATTTATCCATAAATGCTTGTTATATTAATATTGTCGTTACTTCTTTTTATGACACATGTTACTTAAGTATCTTATCCAAATCCTGCTTAGAACATTGGGGTGCCAAGTTAGTTGGGAACTATAGTTCAAATGAGTACTCAGATGGTATTAATGGTTATTAGATTTTTCTATGGTAAATTCCACCTCTCTGTTGTTTGAACTTGTGTATGTTTACTAGCTTAGTAATTTTTTGTTAAACGTGCAACATTTGCTTAATGTAATACTGCTATTTAGAACTTCAATTTGCTCGCTTCAATTAGTAACTTGTTACTTGGTAATTAAGGTAAAAGCTCGCAAGTCCCCCAGTTTCTGCTGGAAGCAAACATGGAACCCATACTTTGCACACAACCAAGGAGATTTGCTGTGGTTGCAGTTTCTAGAATGGTGGCGAATGCTCGAAATTGTGAAGTAGGTGGAGAAGTTGGTTACCATATCGGACACTCTAGAGTCTTCTCGGAAAGGTAGGTTATGTTGGTTTTCTCTTGGATGAACTCACCCTTCATCCCTTGCTAGAGTTTCACCTTTTCACTCCTAGTGTTTGAATTGGTTTCTATTCTTCTCCTCATCTAAAGTTTGAGTGCATTACACCCTATGACAGAAGCTACATATCATACAACAACAAAAAAAAAGCTTACATAGTGTTAGAAGTAATAGAAAATCTTTTGGTGCACCTGCATGGGTGGCATATTTGTATAATTGAGTAGCATAGTCTTTACTCTTGCCAAGGGTTCACATATGAGAAGACATTTCATTTGAGAAGACCTTTAGTTTAAGCATACATGCACCTTTTAAGCATACATGCACCTTTTAAAGTTAAAAAAGTCTTAGGGTGTGTTCCAACAGCTGCTCATTATCCCAAGCTTGAGGTCTCTATATAAAGTCTCACAATTTACCCACTTTGGTATACTGTTTTTATATGGGGGCTTTCCCAACATTAATAAAAAGATACTTTATGAAGAAATCCAATAATATGCAATTCTACGACACTAGAAGTTCTCTGCATTAGCTACTGACATGCAAATCCCTAAATTGACTAGAAAGAACGCTGATTATAATGTAATGATAGCATCATGACTGCGCCTCAGGCCCCATTAGTCATGTCCTCTAAATGAATCTTTTGCTTCCATTGTCTATGTCTATGTTGATAGATAAAAAAGGTTCTCAACATGTCGAAATGAGCTGAGAGATGCTCAATTTTTGCTGGAGAAAATTGCCAATGCTGGATATCATCTAATGCGTTGAAGATTTCTATCTGGCCTTGTCAAATAAGTTTTAATGAATTTTCAAGATACAAGAGCTACTTCCATGTTACGTCATGCTTAGTTATGGTCACTGCCATTTCTGGCTTTTTATTTATCTTATTTATTTATTGTTTTATTTGGCTTCTTCTTCATGTTCTTTCTTTGTTTTTCCCCCCTTTGAAGAACTAGACTAAGAAGTAGAAATACAGACATTTCCTTTATTTCCTTTCTCTAATTCTAGCTAATGTGTAAGAAATAGAGGAAAATTATAAGTTTATTTCTAAACTCAATATTTTGAAATTTATCAATTTGATGAAGCATCCAAAATAAATGGTGTTTTTTGGTTCTCAAAGGACCTTCAAGAGAAATTGGAATACGCTGCCAGTGTAAAGCTCATTTCAGTCGTCTTGTTACTTTGACATCATTTAATCTTCGATTTCCAACAAAGTGTACCAGCTCCACATGATTTAAACTACTAGTCAGAAGGTTTCTCTAAATTAGTGCTACTGGGACCTCCAAGAGAAATCAAAATAACTGCTAGTATAAAGCTATTTGATCTTTTTATTTCTTTGACATAATTTAATATTCTTTATCTCCAATGAAATGTACAAGCTCTGAAGAATTTAAGCAACTAATAAAAGGGAATCCACTGCAACTGGTAAGTAGTACAGTTATTGCAAGATTTAGAAGCCCATTCCCTGTCTTGTTTTTATGCGATAATCCTGTTTCATGGAAAACTATATGCATCTCGATGCACTATATTGTCACATTTATAGTTTAATTTATAGAGATCATAACCTCCTATTGATGTATTGTTAGTGAGTCTGTATAGCCATTCTCAAAAAAGAAACTAGATATAAGCCCCATCGCAGGGTCCGAATTTTCCTCTACCCGCATGCTTATCTTTCTCCACACCAGAGCTTTAACCACAATATAATTTCAAAACAAATAAGCTCTAAAAAGTTAGTAATATAAAAACACTATGTTGAAATTAGTACATCTGTACATGGAACTAATGACGGAAAACCAGAACTGGTATCTTTTGAAATGAATCATAACCGAATAGGAGACAATTTTTCAGTAATCATTCCTCTCTTCAGTGGTTGTTACAAGGGAAGCCATTTTGGTACCTTAAGCACTGATTTACCAAGATGCAAGTTATATGGAACAGCATGGAAGTTCTTATGATGTTTGAACTGAGATGTTGTGGTTAAAGGGAAGCATAGCAATCTTTACCTTTTCCTTATGTCCCCGCCCTTTTTGTGAAACAGTATTTAATGAATGTCTGTAGGGGATATATCAATGTGTTTGTGTTCCAATTACTTCCAGCAATTGTTTTCAATTACTCACTATCATTTCTTTTGCTGTGATGTATCTTCCTTACTTAGCTTATCAAGTCAACGTTATTTTACAGATCTAAGATTGTGTTCAAAACTGCTGGAGTTCTGCTGGAAGAAATGCTAGAGAAGGGATTGAATGCACTAAAATACAAAGTTATCATTCTCGACGAAGTGCATGAAAGATCTGTAGAGTCAGATCTCGTTCTTGTTTGCATCAAGCAGTATTTGCTTAAAAAGAGTGACCTGAGGTAACATTCTCTTTCTTATTCTTTTTTAACTCTTGCACATATATGTCTATCTTTGCATGAATTATTTGTGATCACTCTGATTTTCACTTTGGAAACTTGTTTTACTATGTTGCGTGCATCACAATCTTATTGGTGATAGACTGATGGTGTGCTTTGTGGGCTATTTGGTTCAACTCTGCAGGGTGGTCTTAATGTCTGCTACTGCTGATGTAGCTAGATACCGCGAATACTTTAGGGATCTCGATAGGGATGAAAGAGTAGAGCTGCTGGCAATCCCTAGTTCTGGAAAAGACACCATTTATCAGCTAAAAGTTTCATATATCGAGCAGGTATGATTCATCTACTTTAGAGAAGAAAATCTATTTCTGTAATTTGTCCCAAAAAAAGAAAAGAAAAAGGAAAATTCATTCAGCATCTTATTCCTTGTATTGAAAAGTTAGCATGCATCTATGGTCTTTCAAGCATACTCCATCAAGAGCAGTTAAATGAAAATATGTCTTTGGCATTTTCATCTCTCTAGATTAAATTCGTTTGTTTATGTTTAAATTCATGGTTTACTGATCATAATGGTAGTTTTGAAGTGCGCCGAGTCAACCTGACTTGGCTTTGTCCTGCTGCCTTGGGTGGATACATGAATACATTATTGTTCATGTAGTCCTATTTGTTGAAAATTTTCTATTTTGACGACAATTACAATTGTCAGTTCTCGTGTTCTATTATTTTATCCCCTTGTCCCTCTTTTTCTTAGTGTTTGGGCTTTGTAGTTTGCTGCATTGATGTCTGCTAGAAATGAAGCGGTTGCATTGAATTCCATAATTGGTATTGCCTTTACGAGTTGTGCTTTTAAACATAAGCTTGAAGTTTGCTCCAAGCAAGCCATTCTATGGAACATGATAGCCTTGTTAGTTTTGCTTTCATGTAGACTAATATAAGGAATAAGAATCGTAGGAAAATAATTTTTCATTTCTAAAATCAAATTTTGATGCAATGGGCTTAAGCCTCAACCCCAGCAACACACTATATCAACCCTATCCTTCCATTTTATTCTATCCTTGGCTAAGTATGCATTAAATTTGTAAAATGATAAAAGTTGCGACATACAAGAGATTCTAATATATCTACTGTTTTCTAATTACAAACCTAAAATCCTTAAGATAATTTTCACCAACTAGGCCCTGAATAGGTAGATACATTAACAAGCCATTATAAGACTGCATACAGTCGGTATTCCAAAGAGTAAAGAATACGTGCACCCCGATCGTCTATACAACGTGAGGCTTTCTAAGTGCACCAAAAAAGAAAAAGGGAACAAAGGCTACTCCTTAATTGGGGAAACTCGACTTTACACCTCCTAAAGCTCTTCTGTTCCTCTAACTCCAGACAACCCACATTAATGCAAGTGGCACCACATTCCATTCCAAATTTAGGTTTAGATATGTTACATATAATATTTACTGTAATTGTGAACGCCTAAATAATCTATCGTTTCTGAGGTTTACGAACTCTATGATATTAACTTCAATTTAAGAAATTATCCATTTTAGGGGAGAAATGTGCAAGTTTTCAAATAGTGAAGTTTCCCTAATTTGGATAGAATAGATCCAAGAAACCATGTTTTGGTACTTATTTTTTTTTTTCTGGTCAAGTAAAGCCTCCTCTGTTTAGAATAACAAGTGAAATGGGTAAATATGAGTTGTATGCTATGAGGATGTCACTTGAAGACTATAGTGATATTATAATAGAATACTAATATTGTAAGTTACATTGAATCCATACGGGATGGAGAGTTTTGTGGGTTGGGGAAAGGGGTCAAGTAATTCTTATCATATCAAAAGGAAAGTGGGTCAAATAACTTTTGAAGGAGGTAGTATTTCAAGTTGACGGGATGTTATCAAACTTGTCTAGTTTCTAATTATTAATTACTAAACATCAGAACTTCTAACACAGTAATCAAATACTAACCCCTTATTCACCTTGCAAACTGTTTATTATCTAAAACAGGACTTATGTCTTATTACCTACATATACTGTGGTCTTCCACTTAATTAATTTCCCTTTTCCTATTTGACTATGTTGCTGGCAAAACTCATTGCAGTTTATGCAATTTCTGGTCACTGCATGGTATGTTTTGATATTCAAATGCTGCAAAAAAATTATACAGGGTAATATTTCTGCTTTGCCTGCCAGACTATGGATTTGAAATTTATCAGAAAGGGAAAAATTATGAGCATCCTAACTTTATCAAAAAGAGGAATACTTTATGAACTTTTGGATTGTAATACAGTGAAGTAAGTGATTTAGTTAGAGGATATGCAATATGGCTATTTAGAGAATATGCAATATGGCTTCCAATAAATTACTAATGTTTCCCATTTAACATATATCGGAATCTGAAATGGTTATTATTTTCCGAACAGGGAGCGGAACTCCTTAATATGGAATGAGAAAACACGGCCCTGAAATG